>CABEEJ010001785.1:0-109780 GCA_901482245.1 Timema douglasi | reverse complement strand
GGGGGGGGGGGGGTACTTATTGTGGACTTAACGGCAGCTTAAGTTCTAAAATCCCGGTTAGTGGCGACACCGAAGTGAGTATAACGCCTTACAAAACTTGTGGAACTATATGAAACGTCACAAGCACTTAATTGGGTGTTTAATTTAGGTCGTATTCTGTATTGACATAATCAACCCACCCCAAAGTATCATTCAACCACCCCTTCACACAGAGCAAGAGATGTGGGAAAAGAGGGTTTGGGGTGCCCTTAAGCAAAACGCTCAACGTTGTTAGAAGGGTCTTCATTGAAGACCATTCACCATAATCCTTTTCAATTCACTTGAATAGAGAGGAACGCACCAAAACACCACACGATTGTATGCCATCCTAAGAACTACTAGAATACAGCTCTGTATTTTCAACAGGTAGCAAAGGAGTTTCGAATATCAATCGCTCATACAAGACGTTGAGGAATGTAAGTGGGATTTTGGAAAAAGGAACTTTAGAAAATACAATCATATATAGGCTGTAGTTTAAGATGTGGGACCCACCTTAACGGTGGACAGGAAACATAAAGACAGTGAAATAAGTTCATATAAACATGTGTTCCATTTGACTTTGTTTTCGAGTTTTATTCATTTGTACTCCCAGTGATGTGGAGCTGCTTAACGTTATAGAAAAGATCTCAAAAAGCCTGAATGCGAGCTTTCAGCTTGTCTCGTAGAATGACACACGCTTTCAAAATACCAGATGTTTATTTATAACCAGGAATAACGCATGTAATATACCCAGTAAACAGGTCCGAGAGATATCGTGTATGGTATACAAATATCTCAGTGAAATCTTATGACTATAGCTTAAAAAAATAGGTCAAATGGGACATATGTTTTTATGATCTTTTTTCAATTACTTTTGAGTTTCCAGTTTACCGTTAAAATGGATCCCATCTGTTACGGTACATTATGTATGTTTAGTCTTCAACATTGATAAGAGTTTATTTTTTTTTATTATGTATATTTTCTCTCCAATAAAAACCATATGTTGCCAGGCAGTTTATCCAGAGCTAACCTAAAACTTTTCGATATGATACAAAGGTGAAATCTCACATATTAATTACTTAAGTGTTGTGGCTACAACCAAAAGTCTTAAAACTGGAAAGTTTTCTACAGGTGAGATTCAGTACTCTGCAATCACGTCTGGTTGTCTGTATAGAGTTTTTCTCAAATTTCTCGGTAAGGTATGAATCTGAAACTTGGCACACTGATTTTAATGTTTTATTTACACCAAAAATTCTAAAAACTTAATGTTTTTTCAAAGGGATGGCATTAGGGTAGTTCAGTAAAATATGAACACGTGACTATATCTATATATAGTTTTGGCTAATAGAGCTTCCCATTTTTCTGAAAAATATCTGAATCTTGTAAAAAATAAATCCTTATATATTGGTAGAATACAAATAACGTTATCTTCTGTTTTTAATATTTTAATAATATATAAATGCAAAATTCCTTATCCCCATACTCATTAATAGAATCCTGGATATATATTTAAGAAGGTATAATTAATTCTTACTCTTCTATATCTTCGATTTAATTAACAATTTCAATTATTTCGTCAACTTCACACAACAGCACCGAGCAATATATTGGATATTGGATCAATGGCAGGTCAAGGAATGAGGTCAGAGTCAGTAACACCCTTACTTGATTTACATGAAAATTTATTTATTTTACAAATAGCTAACCAGCAGATAAAATCAGTTCAAAACACGCTTAAAATATTAAAGTGTCCGATATTATCTGATCGATAACTTTAACCTCCTGATAACTAAACATTTCCGGTAGTTTTAAGATCGGATCCTCATGTTTCTACTTGTGAAACCAATATAGACCGCTTGTACTCTCTTAATTATATCTATATATTTTATACTTATTTAATTTTAGATGTATATATTGACTGTATCAGAGGTTCTGGGTTCAATCCTCAGCACTTACAAAATCTGCTTGTGAAGCGTGTCTATAACAGGGCCAAACTCAGCCTCGTGAAGACAAATGAGGAGCTACTTGAATAAATAAGTAACGACTCAAGTTTAGAGAACTGAGATTAATGGGTGGAGGTTTCGTTGTACTGACCACATAACACCTTCTACCTTCAAATGTTAGTACTATCTTCGCTAACGGTGATAGCCACTCGCTCGCTCGGTCGGTCGGTTGGTCTATCAATATAACTCGCTTGTGGAATCACACCATTGAATTGTAAATTCATATCCTGTTTATAGTAGGAAGGTAGATCTGGAAGTTTCTTTCTCCTAACAAAATCCTACTAAATAAGTCTAGTAGAATTCTGACCGGGAAAAATACTTTCTGATACCTCTTACAACCACAAACAGGGTAGAGAGACCTACAGGTAAAATAATACTTATTGATCGATATGTAAATAGTAAATCTGAATAACTGAATATAGATGTTATGAACCTTTGACCGAGTGTGTGGTCTAGGGGGAGGTTGGTTTGAATAATTATTCATTCAGGGCCCGTGGCAGTCTAGCCGTTGTTTTATTATGATAATAACAATGCTATATTGAATATTAAGCTTCCTGAAGAGTTTCACTGACATTGATCATGTTTGCTGTTAACAGGGAAATCCTTGCGTCGAATATATTCAATCAAAGAACATGCTAGAAAATTGACAAAATAGTTTATGTAAATCATTTTTTTAGCACCGCATCTTATTATAAATTTGGGTTATTTACTTATGTACTAATCACGCTAATGGGTTAAGAATGAGGAAGGTTGAACTTAAAGGAAGTGTATCCACACATGTGCGGATAGAGTGGGAAACCATTTAGTTAAAACTATGCTTGGTACACACGACCAAGGCTGAGCCACGATCTCATCATCAGCAGTTTAATAAATTGTGAGAGTAGTGCCTTAGACCATATAGCCACCGGGTAATAGTCTATATATTATTATTATTAGCACAGCGTCTTACTACCCGTTCGGGTTATACGCACTTACGCTAATGTGTAATGGTAGGGTGATTGTGAGATTAAATGGAGGACCTACAGTTTAACGTGGAATCCGAACCATGGTGGAGGCCTGGCATTCCCCACATTCACAAGATGTCTTGTCAGAGGTGAAGGAAGGGTTTGTTAATCAGATAAATCTGTGCCGGGACCGAGGATTGAACCCCGGCCGCCCGCATAGAAGTCTGACACCTTAACCCCTGGACCGCCAGGTCACCCTATAGTCTATATAGTTAAAGACGTTGACTATCTGTGACAGTATAGAGTCAAGATAGAATTTCCTATGTTAATGAATTTACGTTTTATTCGGTGGGATTCAAAGAAATAATATTTAAACAGAAATTATTAATTCTTAAATAACTCTAAAAATAGTCGCACATTATGACAAAACTTTACTTTTGATATTTAAGTAGTTTTTTTACACCTATTTCTTTTAAATACTCTACAACTAAGTCTATTTGCTCTATTCACGAAAATGGCATGTAGCAATCTAACTGCAAGGATGTATATTCAAAAAATACGTGGAAGTTTATGTCTATCTATCTACTGTAGAGTAAGAAACAATAAATATTATCTTTAAGTGTAGATACAGTGGCGAAACTAGGCAGGTGCAACAGGTACACAGGCATAGGGCCGAGCTCAAAGGAGGCCCTGAAATAGAACTGAAAAATAATATATATTTTCAAATTTTAAATATCGTCGCCACGCTCTGCTGCCTGGTTCATAATTATGTCGATGGACAGGGTGTGTCGAACGGTTCCAGGAGACCCGTTCCGTTATTTAGCGGTTTAGAGACTGGTCATTGCGTCGCTCAGCTCCAAGGCGCCCTCGACGCACTATTCTCACCAACATCTAAATGAAAGAATCACTGGACTAATCGACGTGCCACACGTGCGTGACAAAAGACGCGAATGTTTATGTCGTGGCTTATGCCACGTTTTTATCTCACGACCACAGCTGACAGTATTGTTAACGCTGTTTGATTAAGACATCAACATCAGAAAAGAACGGCTATCCAATCTTTCCATAATTTCGGTTGAATGTAATATCGTTAAATGTATTTTATTATTATTATTATTATTATATAATCAATGAATTTGTTCTAAATGAATCTCATAAATGTGCAATTAAATTAATAATTTTTACATTTATAAAATAATAAATGTGAATGAGCTTGTATTAGAGTTTTTGTGTACACAAAAAGGATTCATAAATTATCGTCATATCGTAATTATTTTATTATTATCACCCCACTTCCACCTTCTCCCAAAACGTGAGACTCGCAAAAATACAACCTTTTACAGAGCACATGAAAAAGGAGTTACGACACTGTGTATGTCAATTCTGTCCACGTGTAGATAGTAGAGTACGTATTTATGTACTCGTCAGAGGAATAGAGGAATTGTTATCAGGAGGTAAATAAGAAACCTCATAGAATGAACTGTTCATTTTATTTCCTCTCTTTCTATTCTGCACATTGGTGACCTTGTGGTCTAGGGGTAAGGTGTCAGACTTCTGTGCTGGGGGTCCAGGGTTAAATCCTCGGTCCCGACACAGATTTATCTGATTATCAAACCCTTCCTTCACCTCTGACAATACGTGTATTAGTCACAACTTTTGAATGTGTGGAATACCAGGCCTCCACCGTGGTTCGGTTTCCACGTTATACTGTAGGTCCTTCATTTCATCTTAAATCACCCTACCATTACACATTAGCGTAAGTGCGTATAACCCGGACGGGTAGTAAGACGCGATGCTAATAATAATAATATTCTGCACATTGGTGTATAAGTGGGATAGTGCTTAGAATACTCAAGTTCGTCAATTAAATTTACAAACCAATTCTAAAATATATAATTCACCAAGTAGATAACGTCGTTAGTTGATACTTAAACTCGATCCATATTATCTCACTGTTGAAATTAGTGGTGCGATGGCTTGACTTTGGGTGTTTGAGGGGGGAATGGTGGGGGTGGAGGGGAAAAAATGTAAAGTTAGAAACCTAGTGAATGTTAGAGAAACATTTATTAGAGTATGAAAACGTTAGCGAGCCTTGTTGAAAGATATTTGTTTTTAATTAATATTTATCAGTTTTATTCTCTAGGATGGTGGTGACATCTTGGTGTATATTTATACGTCCAACGTATTTACTAGAGTTTTAATTCAGTTTCAATTAAGTTTTTTCACCCTCATATCACGAGGAGGGGTTTCTGACTACAACCTGTAGCTCAAAACAACAAGACCGCCACTGAAATATCCAAACCGACATTGATATTCTGTTAAGTCGGTGCAGGAGTAGAGTAACAGGTGAGAGTTAACTTAAAGCCTTTCTAAGAGATTAAAAACCATTAGTTATACCTACTAGTTCGGAAACTTTGATGTATACATGCATACCTCGCTAATAAGAAGGGCTTAGGTTTCAGAACACCATCATAAGTAAGAATCAAAGACTTATTTTTTAAACTTTTTGGTCCACATAAAAGAAAAGACACATTTTTAACAGTATAATTTACCCGCTTCGGTGGCCACATGGTCTAATACGAAACCCTCGTATAAGACCAGACTGCTGAAGACGGTGTGATTGGGACTCGATCCCGGTCGGTTTCCAGGGCCTTTGAGAGGAATTATATCAGGGGGTATTAAGTTTTTTCGGGCCCCCTACCCTTTTTCATTAATCCTTTAAAAAAAAATCAAACCTATCTGAAAAAAAAGAAAAATAAGACAATATAAATAAGCTATACTTTATATCTAAAAAAATGAAAAATTATACTTAAGCTATATAACTAGTAGTATAATGTGAACGTTATTCTTCAATTTATGCAAACATTTTCTAAGATGCTAGGAAATTCCCCTGCCCGTTTAGACCCCCGGTCCCGGGTATGATGTATCCGCTTCACCCCCCTCTCATAGGGCCTATAGGGTATACTAAGGGTGGTGTTGCCTAAATGGTTTTCCATTCTCCCTCCACGCAAATATGTATGCATTTCATCTGAATTAAGCTACCCTAATCCCTTACATATTAGTGTAATTAGTGCAAAGGTGTACAACCCGAACGGGTAGTAGGACAATATGCTAAAAAAAACTTTTTTTTAACCTATTAGCTGTTTATAATCATCCCGTTATAAACTGAAAAAGATAAAAATGGGAAATAAAACTAAAACAATTGACTGTCATTACTACGCAGTTTTCTAGCATAATAATGTATTTGTAACCACCTGTTATTGCCGATATAAAAATATCTCAGGTGAGAGATTAGAGAAGTAAGAGGTAAATTTTAACGCAAGCACTCAACTAGAGCAACGGTGCACCCAAGGGGGGGGGGGGTGATTTTCTCTCCCCTTCCCAACTAACAAATAATGTTATCAAAAACTTAAACCATTTCCAGTAAAATTAAAATATAAAGCACTGTAATAAGACAAGACTTGAGATATGATATTTAAAAAAAAGTAAACTCACATTAAGTGTAAACGTAACATTTTAAAATATAATAATATGATACATTTATGGTCGCATCTATTATTTAAATCGTTGGCCTAACATATAAAAAAACTTCAAATATATTTTCAAGCCATTTAATACCAATACATTTTTTTTTGCTTCATGTGGTAAGGGAGGTATACCCCTTAAACTCCCCCTCCCTTTTCCCCTTTAAACCAAATTTTGTCCCGGGCATTTATTGAATGCCTTCCCCAAAGTACATTTCTCGATGCCCCACTGACAGTGTTATTTTCCCAATCCCACATTGAATCTTCAAGATCTCATCTCAAGACCGATTAAACAGGATGTTAAACGTGAAAATAAATTTCAGCAAGAAAAAATTATCGAAGTGCAATTTTATGCTTTCTTCATTTGATAACAGTGAAATTAGAATTAGTTAAAGAGGTTTTTTCGTTCTCTTTTAAATATTTTTAGAATATGATGAAAATATGTTTCACTGGTCTCATTTGCACTGCTATCTAAAAAAGATTCAAAATTATCGCAACACGATTCTAGCCAATGTAAAGAGAAGATAGTTCCAGATGTAAATATATATCTGATTGTTTGAGCTTGTTACGTCACTCAATACACACGCCAGTGTGTTGCATACACAAAGCTAATTGGAAGACAAATTAAGTTGTTAAAAATCAGATAACATTTTAGGAGTTTAAATAATGAATACACCTTTAAAATCCAGACCAATGTCCAATTAATTTCAATACTCTACTTAATATTAAACAAATGCGTATATTGGGCTGTCTTTATATTACTTTGTACTGGGTGACGTAAGCAATGACATAATTAAATTCCTCCAAGTGGCGCTACATTTCTATTATATTTACTTTTATCCTAACTGTATTACCTGAATAAGTTACATTCCAGTTATAATATGAAAAGCCTTTGATAAAATACACACATTATTTGTGCTCCGTATTGATAACATTCTACTAGTTGATACGTATTTAAAATATTAGTATTATTTTATAAGTACTAATAATATCTATCAAAAGAGATACGACCAAAGGTATGAATAGTTGAGGATAAATCTAATAATAGCTTTTACGTCTTTTCATCAAAATTGTAATGTAGGTGTGATTTGTGGAGTGAGGTGGACTTCTAAAAAAAATTTGCCTGTAAAGTTGGATGTAGTTGAACCCCATCTTTTCTAAGTATAAAAGTCGGACACGCGACTCTTGTGACTGACCCATCCGCTCAAGGAAGTTCTGTTGAATACCACTGATGTCTAAGAAACAAAGTGTGAGAATTAAATAATGTTAAGGTGGGGGTAAGATGGAGTTTAAGTGGGGGTGGACAAAAGGGAAATACGGTATATCTCCTGCCTGACCTATCTCCTGACTCTAGACTAAAAGGATAGTCATGCGAGAGACTAGTAAGTTGATGAACGCGCAGTATTGTGTCTGAAAAGGTCAAATGTCCACGCTTGGTTTAGAAAGTGTTGTGAGGGGTGAGGGGGAGGTTAAGAGGGATTTATGCAACGTCGTGGGAAAACACCCACTCGTAGCAGGAAGTGGAAAGGGAAGGAAAAGCGTTTTTTTTACCTTTGACAAAGTTGTGGGGAATTACTCAAACACATTTTATGAATAGGGGATAGGTGAGAGTTATCTCTTTTTACTTTCTCGCTAGCTTAGAGGTAGAGAAATTATTGTGATCGTCAAAAAAAATTGAACTCAATATTTTGATGAATATCAACGTTTCAACGTTTGAATCCGAAAAAGTTGTTTTTGAATTTCCGTATGTCTCCTTGTCTGTCTGTCTTTACCTCCAACTAGAGCCTAAAGTATTTTATCAATTGGACTAAAACTTGGTATCTAGTGTTTTCATAGGTATTCCCTGAGAAGTTTTTGGAATTGGATATCCAACTCTAAAATTAAGGGTAGTTTACTGAAGGGGAAAAAAGGAAAAAGTTGATTTTCTCGAAATCGGCTTTAACGATTTTGATTAAATTTCATTTCTAAACATAGATAAATATTCCAAACAAAATGGCTTCTCTCAATATTTCAGCAAAATGACATTAAGGACTCCGGTCGAATGCGTAAATTCTAATTTTTTTCATCATATCTCCAAAAAATTTGAGATATGAAACTTATCATTAAAAATATGTTGATCTCTTTATAATATAAATATTTTATTCAAACCAATTTTGTATAAAACCAATACCTTTCAAGCTATACGACCATATGTATATTTTTTTTAAAATTTCGAAC
Organism: Timema douglasi; assembly: GCA_901482245.1. Lineage (NCBI taxonomy): Eukaryota > Metazoa > Arthropoda > Insecta > Phasmatodea > Timematidae > Timema > Timema douglasi. The sequence continues at coordinate 101,074 of CABEEJ010001785.1, read as the reverse complement.
CCTCAAGGTAAGTATTGCGACCGAAAAAAAATCTAAATGAAATGTTGATGGATGTCAACATCTCATGACTCCCTGAACCCTACAAAGAGGTATTTGCAATGCCTTCTGTATGTGTGTCTGTTTAAACTTAAAATTAAGATTAGTTTAATAAAGGGCAAAAAGAGAAAACATTTATTTTCTCAAAATCGGCTCAAACGATTTTGATTGAGATAATAGATAACTTATTATAGCAAAATTGTAGTAGCATTAAAAATAAAAAGATTTTATAGAAATATATTTTTATAAAAAAAATTCTGATATATTGGAAAATATATTAATAGGTTTACAGTTTTGTGAGCTTTATTTGTAAAGGGATACTACCTAGGTTTTAACGCAATAATTCTCCAATGTCATAAAGTAATTAAATAAAAGTAAGTCTCTCAAAAAGTGTATGATATTTTTACTTAAATCTCTTAGAATAATAAAGTAATTAAATAAAAGTAAGTCTCTCAAAAAGTTTATGATATTTTTCCTTAAATCTCTTAGAATAAATGTTTGTACAACAATGATCTAACTCCATTTTAGACTCAATAGTCAATACTTACATTTTTTTTAATTGGTCAAAATTTATAAATGAGGAATTTAATAGCAATGCGATTGCATAAAGATTTGCAACAACTAATAAAATGTCGAAAATTTTAAACGGAAGTTGAAATTTTAATTCGAAGTGTTGACCCTTGTTGACTTAATTTTAATCTTTTCTATCGGTCCAAACAAACAAACGAGGACATTAATTCTTTTAACATAAAATTATAAAATTGTGTCTAAAAAAAGTTTTGATTAAGTATATATTGGAATTTATACTTGGGTTTGCTAGTGTATATTATTTAGTTTTACATATTACGAGTTTTGGAATTTTTTTAACTTTCTCGCTATCTTAATGTAGAGAAAGTATTGTGATCATCATAAAAATTTAATTCGAGATTTTTATTAATATTGACGTCGCATGAACCCCCGAACCCTTAAAAGTGGTCTTTGCAATGCCGTCTGTGTGTGTGTGTGTTTAAACTTAGAACTTAAAGTGGTTTAATTAAGGGCGAAAATAGAAAAAAATCTATTTTCACAAACTCAGCTTTAACGATTTTGATTAAAATACGTATCAAGACGTGGATTAAAATTATAAATAAACTGGTTAGTTTCATTTTCCCATGAAAATAACTTATAGGGTACCTTACATAAGCTGAAATTTCCGTATCTTCGCAACTATTTGAGATACTAACTAACTTATCATTGCACAAGTGTAGTACTATTAAAAATTAAAAACGTGTATATGAAATATATTTTTATAAAACCAACAGTTTCTGAAATATTGGCAAATATAATAATAAAATTTTGTGAGCTCTAGTTGTAAAGAGATATTACTTATGTCTTAACGCAATAATTCTCCAAAGGCATAAAGTAATTAAATATAAGTAAGTTTCTTAAAAAGTGTATGTGATTTTTCCTTAAGCCCCTTAGGAGAAATGTTTGTACAGTAAAAATATATTTCAATTTTAGACTCAATAGTCAATTTTTACATTTTTTTATTGGTCAAAATTTACAAATGAGAAATTTAATAGCAATGCGATGGCACCTAATAAAATGTCGTAAGTTTTTTACCAGAAGTTGAAATTTTATTACGAAGTTTTGACCATTGTGGACTCAATATTGAAATGAAATGTGAAATATAACATGTTAAAATCTGACTAGATGAATATTAAATTATTATTATTATTATTATTATTAGCACCGCGCGTCTTACTACCCGTTCGGATTATACACACTTACGTTAATGTGTAAAGGTAGGGTGATTGTGAGATGAAATGAAGGACCTACAGTTTTAACGTGGAATCCGAACCGCGGTGGAGGCCTGGCATTCCCCACATTCACAAGATGTCTTGTCAGAGGTGAAGGAAGGGTTTGGTGATCAGATAAATCAGTGCCGGGACCAAGGATTGAACCCCGGCCGCCAGCATAGAAGTCTGACACCTTACCTCTAGACTGCCAGGTCATCCGTCATGAATATTAAAGTATATTATTGTTTCATAAATTATTATCTGAAATAATGACGTAATGAATGGTACGACACATTCGCACAATTTTTTCATATTGTGTATTATGACAACGAGGATGATAAAAAAAGTTTTTGTAAAAACTACCCTTAATAATTATGTTTTACTGATAAAAACAAACATATCATCTTGTTAAGCACAAAATGCACTCGTTATGTATTAATTTTAAACCAAATTGTTAAAATATAATTGACAAAATATATTTTTTTAATAAATTATTTGCAAACTTACAATGAAAATATTTTTTATTTCTACATCAAAATCATATTCTTATATATAATGAACAACTATTATCATATTACCATTTTGAACTAAATTTTCAAGGTAAATTAAAAAAAACATATATGTATTGTCTTTAGTAAGCTACCCTAAAATTAATTTATCTTAGATACATAAAGATTAATTATTGATCATGTAAAATAATCTCCTAATACCAATTTTGAACCAAATAACTAAAGCCATTATTTATTTAAAATATTCGAACTAAAATAAAACAGTCACTAGTAAATAACCCATGGTCAAATTGTCCCCCCAAAACATGTTTAAAACTTTATTTGTCCACCTCTGACAAGACATCTTGTGAATGTGGGGAATGCCAGGCCTCCACCGTGGTTCGGATTCCACGTTAAACTGTAGGTCCTCCATTTCATCTCACAATCACCCTACCATTACACATTAGCGTAAGTGCGTATAACCCGAACGGGTAGTAAGACGCGGTGCTAATAATAATAATAATAATAATAATTTATTTGTCATGTTCATGCCAAAAACTCTCCATATATACATATTAAGCAAAATTGTTATATCAAGTTAAAAAATAATTCAAATGTTCAAAAATCCCACATTAGCAAACGCCCCTTTATCGAATTTTTACTCGAAACCCAGTAAATAGTTATATTTGTCATGTAAAACACTCCCAAGATACCCATTTGAAATCAAATCATTAGAGCCGTTTGTAAAATATTTTAAGTATTTGAAAAATCATTCTCAGTAAACTACCCATACATGAGTTGCTATCCCCAAAAAATCGTTTATGTTATTTTTCATACCACAACATTTACAGATATATAATTTGAACAAAATCGTAAGAGCTATTTTCGAAATATTTAGAATTTTCCAAAATTTACCCTCAATGAACTGCCCTTCAACGAATGTTTACCCAAAATGCAATCATACAAAACTATTTGTCATGTCAATCAAATCTTAGATATACATTTTAAACAAAATGGTTAAAGCCATTTTCGAAAAATTCCTAAGTAAAAAAAAATACTACTCTTTAGTACATTACACTTAAATGAAAGGCTAGGGTAGGGAAAAAACCATTTCTGTAGTATAGCTCTATGATATCTAAACATAAAGTTTTGACAAAATCCTTCAAACTACTGTGGATCCGTGTCCAGGGTCAGATTAACAAACAGACATGGGGACGTACAGAATTGTAAGATTCGCTTATTTTTGTTCGTGTTCACATAAAACGTAAGGATTCTTCATAGTTTCGGGATAATTTTTTCCACGGCCACAATAATTTCTCTTGATATGAGTAAGTAGAGAATAGATTGAAACCATATCCTTAGTCTTTGTTGGTCTCCTGTTCCTTAGGTACATGTAGAGATTAAAGATGTCTACGTTGTAATTAAATTTAACATGTTTCGTCGCTAACAAGTAAACTATATGAGATAACAAATTAAGGAAGAATATTACATTGTAATAAAATAAATTGTGGAATTCAATTGGTTTAATATTAACATAACAAAGGAATATATATAGGGAAATCCAACCAGGGAAAATATTTTGAATATTTTTTAATATTAACCATAAAACATAGAGTATAGATGAATCATGTTATGACGCATGGATAACTCGATGGTAAAAGCATTGGCATACTAAGGGGAAAAAATATCCCGGATTCGATTCCTTCGTACAGGTGTCATTTTTCAATTTAAATAATATTATATTTAAATGCGTCACTAGCCATGATTAATTTGAAAAATTGAACCTCTACTAACAATAAAACAAACAAAAAGATCCTTCCAGTGAAATATCCAATATAATAATGAAATATTCCCATCAAAGTAGATCTGGTATACTGTATTCATGACGTGGGTGACAACATTTCACTCTTTTACAATGTTGATCATTATTATTGTTTAGCACCGCATCTTACTATCCGTTTGGGTTATACGCTTAAGTACTAATTACGCTAATGGATTAGGATTTGGGAAGGTTGAATTAAAGGAGGTGAACCCTCATTTGCGTGGAGGGAGAGTGGAAATCTATTTAGGAAACAACCCCTCCCCCCCAGTTCACCCGACCGAGATACGAACCTTGATCTCCCCGTCCTCAGCAGTCGGGCTCAACACGACTAGCGCGTTAGCCATACGATATTTATCCTTATATAGAATTGTAATAAGGATTCAGGACTCAATGTGTTTTGTTGGCCTATATTTAGATTTAACAGTGGATGCCATCATGTTGTAGAAATAATCCTGATTCGTTGAACCTTCGCCAGAGTCAATATTGTGATGGAAACCAACGTGACCTCTGGATCCAGGGACCTCTCTCTGTACGTGGTTTTATTTGTGTTACCTGATGACATGTTTACACGGCACATCCCAATCTCTTTGGGGGTTAACGAGTGGTCAAAGGAAAATCACGTAAATAAATGAGGTATTGCGATGTTGGTTGATGAAATGTTTTAACTTGTATTTGATACCTCAGTTTAGATTGATAGAGTGGAAATAGAAATATAACTGACTAATTGCAATATTTATTTTGGTGGTTTCACGAATTTAAGTGGCATATTTTTAAGATTTTTTTTTAAATCAACGTATAATTTTATTTTAAATTTGAGATATATGTACAAAGTTCATAAAAAATAAATAGTATGAAGTTAACTATAGGGCGAGATGGGCTTTTAAGTAAATAACTATATTTTTTTCTATTTAGAATGCTTTTACCTACTTGTGACCCCTCGGAGAGAGAATTATTGTGATTGTAAAAAATATTTTAACTTGAGGTTTTGTTAATAACCCTCTGAAACAGAAAAAAAAAATTTCACCATGCCATCTGACTTTATCTTTCTCTTCCTATAGCCAAAACCATTTTACGTATCGGCTTAAAACTTGGTATCCAGTGTTTTAATAAGATTACATGAGTTTTTGGAACCAGATATCTAACACAAAAACTATGAGTAGATTATTGAAAGGCCAAAAGATTTTTGTTTTAATGTTCTCTAGCTATTTTGATTAATTTTGTATTTTGGTATTATTTAACATTAAAAACAAAATTGGCAATTCTCATTTTCCCATAAAAATGACGTTTGAGTTATTTTATAAAAAAAAAATCTCCAATTTTGGTCATATTCCCTTAGCTATTTGAGATGCAAAATAAATTATAATTATAGAGTTGTATTACTTTAAAATATAGAAATTTTTAATTTGAAGTATATTTTTTATAAAACCAACAGTTTCTAAGCTATAAGCAATAATATATTTTTATGGAGGTTTTTGAAATGTGGAATTGATAGTTATCCTCATTAATGGGAAAGGATATTCCAATTTTTCTCAATGTTTCTGTAACAGTGTACACTATTTCACTTCTGCTCTTTGATGAAGTGTTTCTGCAGGAATGTAGATTATTTTCTTTGACAATTCTTATCAATTTTTTTTTATATCTTTAATTAAATATTCTGTGCGGTGCACCGTACCATTTATTATTTCTATCCCCTACACCCACATGGTTTAGGACGTTAAACCCATATTTTATGTAAACGTAAAAACAAATACGCCCGATGTGTTCACCTTAATGTTTCCTTAATACTTAGGTCCATACCATAGCTAAGCTTTATATCCCTTATATCCCTCTAGGTTTTAATCATACTAATGTGCCTAAGGTTACTTTAAGTACTTTAAATACAGTTTGATTTTGATAGGAAGAAACTTAACAGTTTTATAATAGTTACTATAACAACTTTAATTTATTTATATTTCTAATATCGAGGTTCGAATCTCGATCGGGTGAACCAGGGGTGGTTTTTCCTAAATGGTTTTCCACTCTCGCTCCACGCAAATGCGGGTTCACTTCCTCTAATTCAACCTTCCCAATTCCTAATCCATTAGTGTAATTAGTACTTAAAGCATATAACCAGAACGAGTAGTAAGACGCGGTGCTAAATAATAATAATAATAATAATATATCCCTAATTGTTTGATCCGAAACTGTTATTTTTGATAGATTATATCAATACCTATTAAATAATAGGGGTACTAGTAATAATAGTAAAAATCGATTGACTGCACGTGTTATTCAAGAGTTCATTCATACTTATCGGGATAAATATTGGATTCATTTCAATCATATTCACGAGATTAAAGTCTTAAATTTCATAACATATGAAAATCAAATCAAGGGTGCAAATCATTGTAATCATGGAAATGTACAGTATGTGTAGAAACCACATGCCAATTAATTTAAATAAGTTGAAAAAAAAGACATCTAGGCACGGGGATCAAACTCGGGACCTTTAGCTTGACGCATCAATTCCCTACCACTGAGCTACCCAGGGTTTTTTCACATGTTCAGGAACATTACTCACGCATAGTTTAAAGCTGAGTATTTTATGGACGTGTGAAAATCGTAGATATGAGTGTTCAATTGATAACGTTGGTAGATATTATCATATAATATAGCAACCTGCGACTCGGGAAGGCTGTTATGCTAAACGGCCATCACATATTCAGCCTTAAACTATAAGTAAAGAATGGCCTTGAGCACGAGACGAAACTCAGATAACTCAAAATTAGAGCATTGCGCACTAAACCAAAAGTCACAGGTTTGATTCTTGTGTCCAGCCTTCAATTTTCAACCAATGTATACCATTAACTCATATGTTAAAGAATGTAAAAGTAGGGGGGAAAATATATTTGCGCCCAAACTTTTCCTTAGGTACGTATGTAAATTTCTCATCCAAACAGTTTTTTTAAGTTATTTGCATCGGCAGTCACGCAGTCCAAGGGGTGAGGCTTGCAGTTGATACAAAAGTATAACAAGAAAAGCCCCGATTCAAACTTCTGGTAATATTCCTAACTAACTATACCAAGCATCAAATTTTCATACTACTTTTTTTAGGATACCCCTCTCCCTTTCTAACCCTGGTGGATACTGGGCTCAAGACTTCATATTTCCAATATGTGTGAAGATACAAATCCTAAGTAGGCCTATACAAGCCGATGGCAGGCTACCGCTTCCTATGTTTTTAAATTTGTAGTTTCCAGAACATTCCGTATTGTGGTATAAGACATCAGCCTCGCAATGAAAGTAGAAGTAAATAGAACTATGATAAAACTGTTGATTAAAAAAGACATCAGCCTCGCAATGAAAGTAGAAGTAAATAGAACTATGATAAAACTGTTGATTAAAAAAAAAAAGTGAGGAATGCCATGTCTCCTCCGTGGTTCGGATTCCACGTTAAACTGTAGGTCCTCCATTTCATCTCACAATCACCCTAACATTACACATTAGCGTAAGAGCGTATAACCCAAACGGGTAGTAAGACGCGGTGCTAATAATAATAATAATAATAATAATAATAATAATAATGATGATTAAAAATAATAAGATCTAAGTGCTTTTAATGAGATTTTTCTGAGTAGGCTTGTGTAGCTTAATGTTTCTATAATTCTTTGTTTAGAAATTATCTACACCTATGGTAACGCGGTTTAAGTCGTTGTAATATTATTTTTAAGGATCTACTCTTTATAGTTGAAGAATCCTTCAATATTGAAATACTTCACTATGTTAAAGATGTTATCCCTCATATAGCTAACCAAATTTAAGCACAGTTAATATACGTAATATCCTCATGTTGATGTATTACTTTTCAATAAATATATTAATCTTTTCACGTATTTAATTTTATTTGAAGGATTTAATTAAGTTGTTTTAACTACCGGTGTTTATACATTTCTCCCAATCTAAACAGAAAATTACAATTAATATTAACCATATTCTTTTACTTTCTCTCAAAACCTCGGAGATAAAGTATTGTGTTTGCCAAAAAAAATCGAACTCAAGGTTTTAGTAAATGTCGACGTTTCATGACCCTCTGAAACAAAAAACAAAAAAGAGTTGCTTTTACAATACCGTCTGTCTGTCTGTTTTATAAATATTTTCTCTAACGATTTTGATTAAATTTTATGCATAGACAATGTTCATCATTATAAACAAAACAGCATTTCTTATTTTCTCATGAAAATGAATTTGAGGGTAATTTACCCGAAGGGAATTTTCAAATTCAATCAAGGTCTTTGAACATGAATTTGATTCTTATGCTCTTTGGTGGATAAAGATTTTTCTCTTTCTTCAAGTTTTCTGTAGCAATGTTCCTAGTTCCTTATGCCATTAAGTAAGTAACAATGTATATTATTATACTTATTATTTTTGATGTAGTGTTTCTATTATTCCGTTTCACAAATCTAACGAGTTTTTAGTAAATGTCTATTTTAAGATAAAAGTGGGAAAAGTCTTTGCGATGCACCGTACTATTTATTATTTTTATAAAGAGGAACTTTTGATCTGGTGTGATATATTTTTGGAGACCGTTTGGGAGGTCCAATCAATATTATATTTTTCTATATAAAATAGTATAGTTTCATACTTTTGAGTAATTAGTATTAAAAGTGACGAGTAAATTTTGTTCGTTTCCAGAGTTAGTGTCTGAGAAACTATTAATCATTAAAGTCAGATATATCTAGTATATTATCTAAACCATTGTTTTTCACTTGAACCAATGATGTATCGTCAAGTGGTGAAATATATTTTATCTTCTGCCATTATTTAAGTTACTTTTGCTAATCAAATGTATACATACAATTTGTCTAAATTGAAGCATTATTATTATTATTGAAGGAATATAAACCGATTTAACACCAACTCTAAGAATATTTAAGCTTAGGTAAAACTAAAACTTTAAACTATTAGATTTTACCGAATTTAAAAAAAAAAATCTTGTTAGCATGATTTTGTTTTTTTATTCTTTAAAATAGATATAGAACTATTTAATTCTAATTTTGTTAGTGGGTTGTTGAATTAAAGTAATAAAATAATATATTATAATGATTTAATTATTGTGAAATAAATAAAATATATTTTAATCTGATCTTTAGTTACATATATTACTATATAAAGCCTGTAATTTACACAGAATTCTGCAGGTAGGATAGGGTGATTCATCTGTTTTATATTATTCTTGATATTTCAACTTTATCACATCTGTTATTTTCTTATTTTATTTTGATCCTTTTTATGAGATAATAATTAAAAATAAGAGTCAAGTAAGTCCTAGGTTCGGAGCCAGACTATAGTACGTTTCCTCAGACGTTGTCTGTGGCGAAGAGCGTAGTTAAGAAGAGATAGATTTTATTTAGGTACACTAGAGATTATGAGTTATGGGGTTTTCACGACTGGATAGCTATATTTGTCACATACAGTAAAAATTTACTGAACTGAAGTAAGGTTATTGAATTGAGTAGTTGGCATCCAATAAAATAACCAGCTGTCTTTATTTAAGATTTATTTTTATTTTAGTACTCATATTATATTATTTAATAATTACATTGAGAAAAAATACTCACAAAATCTACATGCAAAATTTAAAAAATAAAAATAAATCTGAGTAGTATACCTTAAGATTTCCCTAAAACGGTAAGTTTATGTAAAATTTTAGCGTCCTATGTTTCTTGGTTTATGAACTACCTACATTAGTGGTCAAGTAGTCTAAGATGTCAGGCTCTCGAGAGTAAAAATAGTCGCTGTATATCCTCACCCTCAGGTTTCCTAAAATAATCAGATAAATCTCCCTGCACTGGTAGTAAAGTGGTCTATTTTTTTTTAAATATGCTTAAGGTACGCACATTTAGGTTTACCCAAGTAATTAACTGCTTGTAATGTTTCTTAACCTTGAAGTTTCAACTTTAAAACACCATTATATTTTATTTTAACAGTATGATTATTTTATTTATTTCCCAGGAGTTTTCAGATGCCTTTTAATGAAGTAATTCATAAGTTTGTTTGTTAACGTGTATATATATATATATATATGTGTGTGTGTGTGTGTGTGTGTAATTTAAGATAAAGTTGAATTAAGGTGTATAAGTTTACCTATGTAGTTTTTTAAATAAACAATATTAACCTATGAATGTGGATACAAAACAACAAACCAAACTAAAATATAATTTATCAAGATTGGAAATATCTTTAGTAATTCCTCCTTGCATTTGAAGTAGATAATATTTTCCCTTGATGATCAAGTTTGACAGAAAACAAAAGAATATTATGTTAAACGTTACATTTTATAATACAATGAAAGTTACCGATTTTATGTGATTCAACGTCACAGAACATCCCTCTAAATACATAGATCGTTGATCTAAAGCTTAAAACGTCAACAGAAAAATACTACGTAGTCTAATAATTGCGTATCTATGAGAACTATGGGATGAGATCATTTAGAAGACCTAGACTCAGATGGGAGGAGGATAACACTAAAATAGACCTGAAAGAGATAGGTTTTAATGAGGTGGACTGGATGAACCAGCTCAAGATAGGGATAGATGGCGTACTTTTTTTAAATGCGGCAATTAACTTTCGAGTTCCTATTGTCATAGAGTAATTAAGTAAGTAATGTAAAGAGGAATGCTCACTTAGGACTAGGAAACAAACTAATACATTTGGATAATTACTATCCATAGACATAAGCAAGCATTCATCTTCAAATAAATTCTTCTTTAGACGTATAAATAAAAGTTAGAATTAGATGTATTATTATTTAATGATTTAAAAACATTTAATCAAAGTAGTGGTCTACGGTTTAACCACATTGCTGTCCTACAATCAATCGATATTCACAGTAAATGTGTTCACCCTTAACAGTAATGTAACTGGTAAATCTTAATAGGGATGCATAATAGAGCAATTGAAACGTTGCAGACGTTTAGAAATCTCAGATTATGTATCAAGTGGTTTGATATTCTTTAATATAGTTTTCACCAAAATGTAGGTGAAAGTTCTAACCAAACAAAAGTTTAAATTTTAGGTTTAAATTTTTTTTAATGTCTGGTAATTTAAATAAAAGTTTATAATACAATCTTTCACGATCTAAAATTTTATTTTGCGGCCCTATCAATACCCGATTTTATTTAATAAAAATAGGCTAGATGTAAGGTTTATAACCTCTTGATTTAATCTCAGAAGTGCAAATTTTCGCGTAAATGATCATTGATTTTTTTTTTAATTTTAAACTAAAAAATTTAACTTTTAAACCCTTAAAAAACCTGTTAAATTTGATAGAAAACTATATTAAAAGATAGATAACAATTTATTAAATAATGTGGGATTTCTAAATGTCAGCAGTGCGTTTTAGTGCCCCATATGGACCCTGAATAGCCCATCTTGGCTTACAAATAATATCTAACCAAAGTAGGTAATATACCTAGATCAAGGCGTCGTATTATGTTAATATTGTGTGTGGTATAATATTATATAATGAATAATAAATTAAGATCAGTGAAACTATTTCACAATATTTCAAAGAAAATATAACATAATAAATAAATAAACGCATTTTTTAATTTTAAAAGTACTAAACTAGTTACAGTTTCCTTTATGTCAAAATTAATGAAAAAGAAATTAAACCACACCTCAATGCAACATATGATTCGCATATTAACTTGTATCTAATTTCCCAGTTAATCAGTCATGAGATGGGTTTTTTAATGGATGGCATCCCTTCCCCCTAAATCGAACGTCCCTAACATGAAAAGTAACATTTCAGTAATTCCCCCCGCATATACGAGTGAAAATCCTCACCCTTTTCTCCCCTTTAGTGTCAGAATCGGTGTTGGCTGTCAAGGCCGTATTACAGCTGCAGCGAATGGTCCGGACATTTCCTAGTGGCTTCGCCTACAAGTTTCTACCCGCATAGCAGCGAGAGAACTGTGGGAAAACGTACCACCTGGGGAATGCCTGAGTAATATTCCCTATTCCTCCCTCCCGGACCCGTCTCTATATCACCACCTCTCTCCCCTACTCCCCTTCTCCTCCTTCCCACCCTTCCAGGACAAGTCGTTCCCAATATTTTACTTTCATCCACACGACAGGAGTTACCTCGTAAGTCCGATACACAACTGGCTCTCGATCCCCCTCCTCCCACCACGACAAAACTGGGCTACACTAATGAACCTTAACTCCATATCTCGTTTGATGCCATAGTGTGCATAGATGAAGGCGTAGAGCTTGTCTTTTTTGTTTTGAAGGTATTTGTAAGTCCGGTACAATGAAGGAGGTTTATATATTAAAAAAAAGTCTTCACTTTCCCTCCATAGAAAATATAGTACACTTCCTCTAAATTTTGCCTTCCTCATTCCTACGGCCCTGTTAATGTATATAATGTGGATCACCTGGACGTGTTGTAGGACGCGATTCAAATAAAAATAAAATGGTCAAATTGACAAAAGAATAGCATCCCCAATTAATTTCAAAGATGTAATTTGAAAAACCAAAAAACTATCAGGTTTGTTGAATTAAAAATGATTTTTTAGATCAAATATAATTATTAATGATTCATAAACCATGAAATACATAATTTATTCATTGATTATTTAATATAATACTATATATAATAAATAAACATATTGTAAATATATATATATAAATTATCTAATAAAATAATTTCATTTTTTAAACTTAGTTGAGCTTAAACATAGTTTTACTTTTGTTGAATTTAATGATATACTTAGTTTTAATATAACATATAAGATCCTCTCTTGTTCATTTAGTTGGAAACTAGTCTAACTTATTTAATAATTTAAAACATAGATTTAAGAAATCAATTAGTGTATTTTTCTGATGAACTTTTAATGCAGCATTAAACATGAGTAAATATTAAAACTTTTATAATGGACTTAGAGAAGCTTGATTGAATAGCTTTCAACTTCCTACTATTATAGTTTCACACACCAACCACTTAGTTGACCAACAACCCACAGTATTTAATGAGAACTAAACATCAAATGCACCTATATCTAAAGTTTTGGCATTTTTTTTAACAAACTGGCAAATGGTTTAAAAAGTTGAAAATAGGGTGAACTAACTCTCACACTATTTCAAACACTAATACTTAGTCAATTTTCGCTATTTTCTTTTAAATAACCAGTTATTTTAAGAGATATTGAAAAGTATACGTTAGTGGTCTGTGCAATCACACATTCACCAAAATACTAAATAAAATTAAAAACGTGTTCATGGAATAATCTTTAAGCCAATTATGATATTTTAAAGTGATCCGCTTTGTCCACTTGGCATGAGATGAAAGAGTTTCAGCTTTGTCTGTTATGCACCCTGCCAACCTGCATGTAGGAGCAAGTCAACGTAAATCCCATTATATTATGGTAACACAATAATAAATTTGATATAAATTATTTTAATGGCGTAACGAAGTGTACTTGATTAAAGGTGGCTTTCATGATTTCATTTCAGTCTCAGCGAGAGATATGTTTATTTTGTCCGTCGCTCGGGCAAGAACTATGCATGTGTGTGTGCTCTAAATAGTGTTTGAAGTCTATTGTTTGTACTTAGATACTTATTAGCTTAGTATTATATTGTTTATCCACTAAAAAAATTAATTCGTTGGTTAACGGGTTTATAAGCTGGTACTTCAAAGCATTACGGGTTGATAAACCTTTCTACTGGTGAGTTAAGTGATAAGCAAATTAATAAGTTTGACCTGTCTTCCCTACACTTGATGCTAATCTGAGCGTGTGAATCAGGCTAAAAAGCCTTTCTTGATTAAAGAAATGTATTTATATACTACGGTATTTTTTGTTAAACTTGTAGTTCTGAGGCTTCAAAAGCCCTATAGTATTGATCAATTATTTTAACAGTTTATTATATTGTGACACTATTACAACTAAAGCGTATTCGGTAGTAAGACGCAGTGTTAAAAAAAAATCTAGTTATGTTAAGAGTAGACTTGGCTCACTCCGTGTTCTTATAGTTACTACAAGCTTAATATTTATCTTCAGATATCAATTTGAAGCATCTTTCATGATTTATATTTGGATATTTTAAAGTTGATATTGTCTCTTTTTGCTCAAGCTAAACAAAACCAGTCGCACTCAATGGAGTAAATTATAGTAATAGAGAATAGCCGTTGTTGACGTGGTTTAAGGTATCAGTTTCACAATATGTTAAAATTAAACAAATATGCTAAAGGTATTTCAGCACTTGCTTTGAATGTTAAATTTAAATCCCTTGAGAAAATCTATTAAATGAAAAATCATTTGAGCGTTTGCCATATAGAAACGGATTACCGTTTATCCTGCACTCAAATAAAGCTTCCACCAAATGTTGTTAGAATCTATCCCAAAATTTTGCAGCTATCGCGTAACAAACAAACGTATATATATTTTAATTACCACTATCTTAAAACTCGTAACCAGGGATAAAAATCATATATTATAAGTAAATTGTTCTGTCTATTTTCAAGGAATGTCCCTAACAAGTCTAGATAAAATTGGTCCCGGCATATGAAAATTGTAGCGTAACAAACTTCTGAACTGACAGAAAATGTACCAAATGGTTAAGTAAAAATAGGTCCTTCCCAATGTTCAGCCAAATATTACTATTTTTTCTGTTTTTTTAATTACTCAATGGTTTTAGTGTGTATAAGCAACTTGAAATGTAAGGTTTTTAAACATATAAGAACATCATTTCTGAAAATTGAAAAATGACACCTGGACACGGGAATCGAGCCCGGGACTTTCGGCTTAGTACGCCAATGATCTTACCACTGAGCTATCCAGGATTCGTCCCGTGCCCATGGTCATTCTTCACTCATAGCTTAAGGCAGAGAGTATGATGGACGTGGATTGGTGTTATCCTCACTAAAATGAATAAATGATAGCTTCGGCTATTTGATTCATTAATATAAGAACATGTTTATACCATTTATACTAAGTTTGACTTGGACCTAATTTTTGAATAATAAACCACTTCTTAAACAGCACGTGATTTCTGGATATCAATTAAAATAAATGGGTTGAAATAAATAAGATAACTCTATTGGAAACATGGAATTTATATTATTTTTTTACATAGTGACCTTGAAAGTTCTTGAATATCTGTCAGTGTTGTCCCGAAATTTAATAACAACTTTTTCACTTAATATAAAAAACTTCTCATCTAAAACTGCTATGCTCATGACAGATATTAAACAATTATTTATATCACTTTGTGAATAAAATTAGATTTTATATCCCTACTATTACTCACATCAACAACCCAAAGGTTGGTTTGGTGTCATTTTTATCCATCTGGAGCTGTGTATGTATTCAACCCTTCATCAGGTTAGTGTTGCCTGTACCATCTGGTATATATATCCCATGTACTAGGTAAGTTCATAAAGTGTGGTAGTCTCCCGTTGCTTTCCACAATGGGTGTCTAAGAGCGAGCGCTAAAGTATCTACCAATTTTGCAAAAAAAAAAAAATGTCCACGTACCTTCCAGGAATATTTTACATAACACAATCAACGACATGGGACCTACAGCTTTACTTCCCCTCGGAATGATTTGTATCGCTCAACAAAAATCCATCGACCTCGACTGGGTTTAAACCCATGAACATCGGGTCCTGAGGAGAGTACCAATACACAGTGATAGAGCCTATGTTACTACTGGAGCAATATTATATTTATCTTAGCTAAAATAAAGTACTTATTTTTTATTATTATTATTATTATTATTATTATTATTATTATTAGCACCGCGTCTTACTACCCGTTCGTGTTATACGTCACTTACGATAATGTGTAATGGTAGGGTGATTGTGAGATGAAATGAAGGACCTACAGTTTAACGTGGAATCCGAACCATGGTGGAGACCAGGCGCATTCCTCACATTCACAAGATGTCTTGTCAGAGGTGAAGGCAGGGTTTGGTAATCAGAAAAATCTGTGCCGGGACCGAGGATTGAAACCCGGCCGGGTACTTATATATAAACTGTAAAAATACTACCATTCCTCGTGTTTCCTACACTCCCACCTTAAGGTGGAATTGAAGGGTACGCAAGAAAAAGCCAAAAGTTTTCGCAGTTGTTAATGAAAAACATGTTTTTGGCCAAAATAAATAAAATATTGCTTCAGTACAAACATAAAATTTTGCTTTCTTCACATGTTGATATAAACAGTTGTTGAATATTTGTCATGAGAATGGCGTAATTATCTCAAAAACTATTTAGATGAAGATAAAAAAGTTGTCATTAAATTCCAGGACATTCTCGAAAGATATTCAAAAAAATGTTGAGGTCACCATGTGAAGACAATAAAATTCTATGTTTGTACTGGAGCAATATTTTATTTATTTTATAAAAAAAAAATCATTTTGGTATAAAAACTACAAAAACACATTATTTTCCTCGCGTCCCCTTCCATTTCACCTTAAGGCCGTTTTCCAAAGCTACTCCCTGTCCTAGAAAATAAGGTACCGCACCGGAGATTCCAAGTACCGCCGGGACCAGGGAGGATATGCCGAGGTGTTTCCATTACATTGACATTTCCTGGAAGATTCTGTCGCCTCTTCACTCACTATACGGCAGGAGGAAAAGTTTTGAAGCCAGCTTCGATTCTACACACATAAAAAATATATATATAAACCATTCTAAATGTAATGTCTTGCTCATGTGAAACTTTTCGAACATCTAAAAAGTTTTATTCCATTGTTTGTTTTATGGAATGACGTAAAGTAGTCGGGGTTTATTTTTTCCTCCGTGTGCTTATGGATTTAAAGTAGCCAAAGCGTCTTCTAAACTGGGGAGAGCCTTTTCAATACCACTTATCCGTTTTAAATAATTCTTTATATAATTTGTAGCTAAAATAAAATAAGGGCAAAATTTTACCCAAAGGGGCTTAAAATAAGTGAGATCTATAAATAACATACTATAAAAACCAACAAGAGATTATAGTTTGAAGAAAATACGTCAAACAAAGATTCATAATAAAATATTTCATCAACGGAAATTAAAAAAAAAATGATTTAGCACCGCGTCTTACTACCTGTTTGGGTTATACGCTTAAGTACTAATTACGCTAATGTATTGAGAATTAGAAAGGTTGAATGTAAAGGAAGTGAACCCACATTTGTGTAGAGGGAGAGCTGAAAACTCTTTAGAAAACAGTAGAGTATTATTATAATATATATTTAGATTGTGTATTTCACCATCCAATAAAAACAATACTATCCTATATAAAATAAGTATGTTTTATTAAGTTTAAAAATTAATATCAAATCAAATATTTGATTCAATTGAATCTACTGAAACGCACCCTTATTGTTTTTAGTCAAAGAAACAACTTTGACACAGAATATAATTCATAATATATTTTGTATATATCATATTTATTATGAATTCAAATAATAAAATAAAATATTATTCAGGTAGGCCTAGCTTATAAAAACCATTGCTTGATTTTATCTTATTATTCAATTTAAGTCAAAAATTGAAAATAAGTTTTAATTTTCTTTAATTTTTATTCTACTGTAACAATAAAAATACTAACCATTATCATCCAAAGAATTATTTTTGGTCTAAATTTTAAAAATATAAATTTTTATTTAAGTAATCTTAGCTTTTGATTAATAAATGCATAGTATTTACTACATTTATTTGTAAATATATAACTCTACATTACTTTTGGTTTGATTGCACTTGTAAGTTTTAATAATGTTCGCTAAACTATAAAGTAGGGTACAGGCTAACCATATGAATAATTTGTTGTTTTTTCGGATAAAAAATTATGATATGTATTATGTATGTCATAAGGTGTGTATTTATTTTAGATTACCCGCATCAGTAGGCACGCGTGCTAAGACGTAACGATGGTTGACCTGTGAGGATGAGATTGGGGTTTTAATCCCAGCCAGGGGTTCTGAGGGTGTTTTTCCTAAAAGATTTTTAATTCTCCCCTACACAAATTCTGGCATATTTCCTCCAAATTATTCCTTCCTCATCCTTAACTCCTTTGTGTAAATATAAAGTTAGCCAAGACGGATAGCAATACATTGCATAAAAATGTGTACTTTTTTTTTTTACTTCACACAACAGTACGATTCATCACAATCCCAGAGCAAAGCTTACTTCTTCACTTTGAAACTGTTGAAAGTTTGGTTAGCTTTCTGTAAATATTACTATGAAAATAGATCTTTGTTTCTTTAATGTCTGGAACATATTTCAATGGTAAAAGTTATTTTTTCCCTTCAACTCGACCAAGGAAACGAAAAGGTTCTCACAGAGAAGTGTCATATATTTCAACTCCTTGCTCCTCCATTATGTTTCTGTAAATATGTGAAATTGTATGGCTTTCCAAGTAGAGTTTCTCTTCTACTTCCCTCCTCCCTTCCCCCTCCCATGTGGCCTACCGCTGTTTTGCCTTTTGTTAGCAAACATGACTTTTATAAATGGCCCCCAGCGACAGAATAACAGCACGATTTTGAAGAGGGGAAAACTAGAGAAGTGTTGGTATGAAGAAAAAAACAAGGGGTGGGTGGGGGAGCGGTAAAGGGGACATGAAACTCATATAATTTTTTGTATACTGTTGAAAAATATAAATGGTATCAGAAGTGTGGTGGGAGTACTTTGCCATCAAGGTGAACAATGACCATACCATTACTTGTACTCACAGTCACGTGAGAAAAGATTCACATACGTCATTGAATACCACAAAGAAAAGGTTTGTAGTATAATTGATTTAAAACCAATCACACAGAGGAATATTAATGAGACTGTATACTTGATGAAGAATATACTCCTAATTCAGTTTTTCCCATGATATTTTAGCTCTGAAGGTATTAGGAACATCTTCATTTCCATTATTGTTTAATCAGAAATGATCCACGTGGAATAGTGTCCGTGTAAATTTACGATTTCGAGCCGACTGTATCACAGAGTTGATTGGCATGTGATCCACGCTATTAAGAGGCTTGCATTTTTACCTGGTCTTAAGAATGCTGAACTAGTATTTCTATATATGCATGGTGCCGAGTTTTAGGCTATTTGAAGTGTCCATAGTAATATGTTTCTTTGGTCTATGGCTCTGAAGTTCTTACATGGGTACCAAACAAACTAACTTCTTCTTACTAACAAAGACAATAATTGAATGTAATGAAATTTTGGTAATGTTCTTAACATGATAATAATAAGGTGAGATATTAAATACAAAAGTTATTAAATTTTCATTGGTAATGTTGGTCTCACTGATCGTGTGCCCTACTATGAATCGGAAAGTCTAAATTGACGCTTATCGTAGACGATGACAATGGGTCACCCCTAAAAAAAATTCTAAGCTCGCCCACATCATTCCTTAATTCAAGACTAAGTGTACTTATATTTATAATAGCTATTCATGACATTGATAAGATTTAGTACGATATTTATGACATGCCTACGTTCAACTAGTTATTAGCACTCTATTGGGCCAAAGGTTTTAAAATACACAACATATAGAAATACATATAAATGATAGATTGGATATAAAAGCCTATATATATTTATATTCTATACTAGCAATCCCGCACGGCGTTGCCCGTGACCCACTGTAGTATAAGAATTATATAAGCTACCCCCCTCCCCCCGCCCCGTCAAATTGTGCCCAATTTGCCTTGAGAATTTACCAAATTTCCTTTTCGNAAGGAGGATGTGGCATATTTTTATCAAAGTTATCCCTGAAACGTAAATCTACACCTAATTAAAAAGCTATTTAAAAATTCATCTTTGAGGTGCATTCGGGTCTACTTCCGTCCACCTATGTTAAAAATTTCAGATCTGTGCGTGCCGTAGATTTGGCTGGGAATCGCACACAAACAAACAAACACACTGACAAACACTTCCTTTTTTTATTATTATAGATATTTATATTCGTACTGTTACTTACAATTTGATTACATTTAGGTTCTCATCACTTAAGACTTCCGAAATTGTTCAATGTCTCCTTTACAAAGTTTTATACCACACTGTTTGCATGTAGCAGTAGTAGCCACCATAACTTTACACATAAGTTTCCAACTTATTCGATTGGAGAAATAGTGGAAAGAATCTCTTACAAAGTCCTATGTTTTACTGTTTACAAACTATATTATAACTTTTTCCTTTTTGTTTGGTACTACATAACGTATGTAAGTTCTAACCATAGTCATGTGACCATCAACATTTTGTCAACCTTACCTTCTTGCCAACCTTACCTTACCTTCTAAAATAATTGACTTGGATTTAGTTCTATTCTGCCCTTGAATCTACCTGATAATTTTCAATTAATGAGACCGCTATCATTCCATATGCCAGAGTATAAAGATACATTATTTGAGTAAATAGTTTTAGACTTATCTTTTTAATTTCAGTTGAATATATAATATAAGAATTTAAAATCATAGAGTTAATGAGGTAATAAAATATTAGGAGCCTCAACCATCTTGAGTTCAATCAAATAAATCTCCAGCAGCCATAGACTTGTAAATTTAGGGAGCTCGAAAACAAGGGGCTCTGGAATATGTTTGGTCTAAAAATGAATGAATATCCTGTGAGTGGAGGAGACTACATAATGATGAGTTACATACCCTACAATCATTACAAGACATTGCTAGAATATTCAAATCTCGCAGATTACGGTGGGCAAATTATGCAGGTCAAACGAAATAACAATTTTCAAGGTATTTACTGGGAAACCCAATGGAAAGAAACCCATGGAGAATACCTAGACGGATACGGGTAGAGAAAATCAGAATGAACCTGAAAGAGAGAGGATGTAATGAGGTGGACTGGAAAGTACTAACTCTAAATAGGGATAGTTGGCGTACTTTTGAAACTACAGCAATTAACTTTCGACTTCCTAATGGGATAGAGCAAGTAACTAAGTTTTCTACTTAACATTATACTTCATTCCGTTCCCTTTTCTTATTTGTTCAAAGCATGTTACCTTTTTTAACAGTCGCATATGATACGACACAAACTTTTTTTTCGCTTTCTCTCCAGTGGCTGACACAGATATTCTCACTTTGGACACAGTGTGTGTATATATATATATATATATATATATATTTATTTATTTATTTATATAATGTATGTATTTATTTATATATATATTTATTTAATGTATATATTTATATATAACAAATATAGATCGCTTTTTCAATTTAGTTTTTTTTTTTATATATTTTGGTTAGTATTTTATATTTATTCTTAGTATTCCATAGACAAATATTCCAGTCATCAGCATATATATCCTCAAATTTATAGAAGCAAAGAAATTGTCAAAATAAACACAGTAACCCAATAGTACACTATATACAATACACGGAATGCAATTTACATATAAGGTTTTACTATATCATTATAAAATATAAATGTAACCAATGCAAACAGGCAAATAGCATAACCTATATAATACCACACATGGTTTTAAGTAAAATCGATTTTATTTAAATTAAATTCACATATTTATTAATAGTAGTAATTTATTACTACTATATTGTAATTTATATGTTCTAAATTAGTGTGTTTTGTTTATTTTAACATTGTAATGTTGTTAATCGCAAGTGATAAAACGATTGTAGCAAGTTGTTTTGATGAATGAGTAAACAATAATACACAAGTACAGATGGCCAGAATGCCTTGTCAGCATTCCTTTTGCCAATCAGGCCAGATGTGGTATAAATAGTACAATTTTTCTAGATAACACGGCTGACATTTCACCATCGGTTCGAGGGGGGAGGGAGGGTTACTCTGCACATTTTGGGGGGTATGTGGTTTAGGATGCAGGATCATTGAGTACGTGTGCTGGGGGATACCACCGTGCCCAAGGTAACAGGGTTCATAGCCATGTAGGACCCCCCCCTAGAGTGTCAGTCAGGCTGTTAGTTAAACATTCCTTAATATACTTCGTTCTGACACTAGCTCGTGGGGAAGTTTTTCAAATCCTCTTTGTATATTTTTAGTAAATTTTTAATAACGTAACATGTTGTAGTAGAGCAAAGTAGTACAATAAAACCCTACAAACTAAAACCGTAAATCAATTGATAACCCGCACAGTCATTTATTTGGCCACCACCTTTATCCTTGGCTACAGCCCATCCTGACAGATCAGACCCTTGAAGGAGGAGTGATAATATAAAATATTATCTTTTTCAATTGAATGGAAGAACAATTTCCTTATCTTCTCATTATAAACTGTAGCACAAGCACTAAAATAACACGAACGTATTTTCACTAATGAATAGTGCTAAAATAATTTACCACCAAGGAGATTTTCACATATTATAAATCCATGGAGCTAGATGAGTTTTACCATTTAGTATTATGTTGCCATCTAGGGGGAGTTTAGAGAAGCAGTAATAAATAATTTTACTAATTTTTTTTGTAACAATGTTCGTTTATCTTCTTTTGTGATCGTCCTTAAATAAAGATTGCGTAATTAATGGATTACTTTTGTTTGTGCACTCAGTTTGTGGATAATATTTTGTGTCAAATATTTATTTTATTTTAATTCATTGATTACTATGATTGATTTGTGATTGCCATCGTTCACTTGGGATTGTAAAACGAGGAACTATCAAAAAGTGTTATTTCTAGTTTGTTGTAGTTTTTTTGGTGTTGATAAAGCTTGTGAATAATGGATAAAGCTGCTGGTATAATATAGCTTATATTTTTCAATAATGAAAGACAGTTCACTACATCAGCAGTCAATTTAGAATTAATATTATCTCATCAAGAACTCTTTTAAAATTAAATTGAAGCAAATTTCCTGTTGAATAATTTACCGCCCTTCCATGATGACTTACAACGGCACACAATCCTAAAATCCTCTGAATATGCATCATATAAACGAGCCTTGGCCAGGTCTAGTCAATGTGACGTCATCTCTTAATACCCGAAGCCACTACCGGAGTAATACCGGAGTTGTGACGGGGCTGGAAAAGGGGAGGGTACACAGAAAGGGGGGTGAGTAAGGCTGGCTGCACTACGATGGATTAGCTCATGGAATGATGAAGAACCTTCTTCCTGTTTCCTTCAAGTCTACACTGTACATCGATCTGAAAGGTCACTTCATGGACCAAAGTACAGTCGGTGACGGTACCAGTGATGTGTAGGTCAAGGTTCGAATATAGATTATAAAAATTGAAAGGTCCAGAAGAAAAAGGGGTTGAACCCAATTTAAATTCAAATTAAGTGATGGTTCCATTTGTCAGACATTGATACCTTTTTGATTCATTTTTAATTATGGTTAAAAGCGATATATGTCATTGTTTTAAAAACATCAGTGTTTCTGAGTTCCTTTTATGCATAAAAGTTGTCTTAGAAAATGTGCGTAGTGTAACTCTTCCCCTTTTCCCCTCTACTCTTCTTAATATTATTGTTAATAAATTAATATCCTCCAACCAACACTTCCCTCCGAATGTGCGATTGATCCTAATAAATTTACACGACTTCCTTTTCACTTATAATATTTTTTTAATCTAATTGCATTTCGAACATAAACTATCTACATAACTTTATAATTTTCTAGGATAATTTTTATTCTAGTACGCATGGGGTATTTTCACCAAGTGTGACTTACCACTGGGGTTTTTACATACCTTACCTCTGCTATAAGGGTGGAAACCAACTGTGACCGTTGAAATTACGAATTGTGACCCACCGTCCAAGGGACATTGTACCATGTAAGACCGAAGGCAAGGGTTTCAAATACCACTTTTACATGTTTCTGGCAGATAAAGTTGCGGAAATAACTGTGTCGGTTATCAAGTTTAGTTGTAGTGATGAAGTATTGGAAAACGTAGTCATGACCCGAACCTATCCTAACCTAACCTAACCTAGCCTAACCTGAATTGCAATTATCCCCAGTTACACAGATGCTCCAAATGTATTGGAGCTAGCACATTCAACGCTAAAGATGGTGCATTTCCTCTAAGGTACCTCCTCAATCCTTATCTCTAGGATTCAATAAATTAATAACCTGGAGGCCAAAATTTGGATTAAATGACAAGCTCGTCAAGTCTAATTTGCTTACTTATGTAGAGTATGAATTTCAAATCCCAGCCAGGTGTTTTGAGAGTGGTTTACACTTAATAGTTCGCCCCCCACCCCCTCACCCTTCACTCAAAAGTGGGCACATATCTTATAAGTGATATTTTCATCCTGATCCTCAAACCTACCCCATTAGTGTAATTAAAAGTGGATAAACTGGACGGATAGTGAGATGCGGTGCAAGAATATAAAAAGAAACTTGGTGTGCTACGCTGAAAGTGTAGGGTAAGTGAGTTAAGGGCAGTATGTTAGCAGTTTTTTTTAAATATATTATTTTAGTCAAATGTGATCAAACATGTATCTATTAGAATCATAGAGTTTAATTTTCTTCACATGGTAAGCTCAATAGTTCTTGAATATCTTTCAAGGGTGTACTAGAATTTAATTATAACTTTCCTCTTCATTTAAAAGGTTTTTCATCTAATGTCACCATGCCTATGATAGATATTCAACAAATGTTGATATCGCCACGTGGAAAAACAAACTCTCTGTTTATACTGAAAGAATATTTTATTTTGCCCAAAAATAAATTTTGGTATTAAAACTGCGAAAATGCTGGCCTTTTAAACGTAACAATTAAAAATAAACAAAAATCAAACTTACTCTTTATTTCTTATCCTGACGGTCTGCTCGTTTCTTCAAGGTCAGCTCAGTATCTTGATGTGACCTCTCGCACCCTCGCCCTGTTGGAATCGGCGTGTTTAGGGTCGTTACAGTTTTCATCGCTCAAGGGTAGTCCCCAAGGCGATTACAAAACTGTCTCCTTCCGTGCGAGATGAGACCAAGCGACAAATTCCTACTTTAGAGTACGGAAAGAATGGGGTTCCTCTCAATGACTCCTTTATATTTGCGCACCTTGACTATGGGTGTGAATTATTTGGCATTGTGTCTAAAACTATGTCAAAAGAATTTCTTATACATTAAATAAAAAAAAACGTGATATAGCACCAGGAAGGCAACAGAGGCGGGGGGGGGAGGAAAGTGGGTGTTTCAACCCCCTATATTTTTCACGTCTTCCTCGTTACACCCGATTGAAATTTAGTGCCCCAACCTCTTCTTTATTAACAGACTAGAATAGACGATACTAATTCCTTTGTCCACATGTCCGTCAGTTCGGTTATAAATTAAAGAATTAATTTTCACACGCTGTGAAACAAAAAACGCTAAGGGGGGTACGAATGATTTGGAGATCACCATAAATATCCTCAATCTGTCTGTCTTTGCGCAATATTTCGAAAAATACAGCTGAAGAACATTGCACTTGGTGCATGAATACATGAATCTGGATATGGATATAGGAAAACCAGTTGAGTATTTGTCTATCTTCTGAGCTGATTGATTTATTTTGTAGCCCATAGCTATTGTAGTTTCTTCGTAGTCTACTCCAAGTATAACCAGCAAGAATTTTTCATAACATGTTCTTGGTCCACTTCTTCCTTACAAACAGCTTCTTCAAAGCTACAGTAGCCCCAAGGCTTCTTTGGTGCTGACTGACAGCTCACAGCTGACTTCTGAAAGTCAACATTTGGGTATAAACCTAAATTTTGGCCTTCAGAAGGGGCAGCTGCAAAACACATGTTTTTGCAGATCATATGGTTTTGCGTAGGGATGTATAATTTGCTCTGGTAACTATACAAAGTCGTCAGCTGTGATCTGTCAGTCAGCACCAAAGAAGCCTTGAGGCTACTGTATGTCTTCAGACAAACGTTATTTTAACTTAGTCTGCGGTCAAGTTCAGTATAAATTAAGTAATCTACCAAAGCCTTTTTTTTAACGTGTGGTAGGGAACGTATTTTAAAGGTACAAGAAAAGATTAAATAACATAAATAAGTTTATTATAAAAAAAAACAATAATAAGATTTAGGATCACATCAGATTAACAAAATGTTATGTTAAATGGTTGACAGTTATAAAAGTTGAAAATGTTCTATCGTACCACCTGATGAAGAGTACAGAGTAACAGTGGTACATTAGGTTGAACAGAACAATTGGTTGGATTTAATAACCCCAAATATACAGGTACTGATTGTTGATCGGGAGAACAAGTGTCTAAGTCAACACAGCCACGGTCAAATGGGCAGTTACGTTGAGAGAATACATTCAAAACAATATTGCAGGGCTGTCACTTTACTAAAACTAGAAAGGCCTGGTCATGAGTACTAGTAAACCAATTTATAATAGATACATACGTAAATATCCAATATGTTTAGAGTTACTAAGGAGAATATCTGTCAATCTAGCTAGCTTGTATTAAACCTCAAGGGGAGTCACATATACCCACCAAAAAATTGTCCTGTAAGGGGATCTTCTATATTATTATTATTATTATTATTATTATTATTATTATTATTATTATTTTTATTATTATTATCACCGCGTCTTATTACCCGTTTGGGTTATACGCACTTAAACTAATGTGTAATGGTAGGGTGATTGTGAGATGAAATGGAGGACCTACAGGTTAACGTGGAATCTGGACCACGGTGGAGGCCTGGCATTCCCCACATTCCCAAGATGTCTTGTCAGAGGTGAAGGAAGGGTTTGGTAATCAGATAAATCTGTGCCAGGACTAAGGATTGAACCCTGGACCCCAGCACAGAAGTCCGACCCCTATACCACCAGGTCACCCGGGATCTTCTATATTTGATGTATATATAACGTGACCAGACGTCCCGCTTTGAGCGGGACAGTCCCACTTTGGGGAAATGTGTCCCGCTGTCCCCAAGATTTTCCATGGGATGCACAATTGTCCCGCTTTGGAGGGTAGTCCATTTTTTGAACTACATAAATTAATAAAAACGTTGTTATGACTCGTCTAGACACTCAGTGCGCCAGCCCAGTGCCTATCAGTCCAGTCTAGATGACGTGAATGCCCCTCCACCGTACCACACCAATGTACCCACAGCTACAGAACTACAGTATTCGTTCTGACTCAAGCCTCCTTCGGAAGTATTCGGTTGGACTCGTTAGTCGTCAACGTTAGTTAGCAGTACACAGGATTATTTATAGATCATTCGACCGACCAGTAACCTAAACTGTGTTTATTTACTTCGAAAGAGTTGTGTTTACTCTTTAGAAAGTTGTGTCGTATGCATTTAAGTTTGCAAACAAATATATTTAATAATGCCAAAAAGAAAGTGCTCTTTCAACGCTGACTTACGGGCTAAATATCCGTTCATAAAACTTAAAAGTGAAGCGAACAGTAGTGATGTCGTGTGTGAAAAATGTCGTACTGAGTTTAGTGTTGCGCACGGAGGTTCCTGTGATGTGGAAAAACATTTAAAATCTCATCGGCACGTAGCTTCAGACCAGGCTGCTTGTTCTAGTAAATCTATTTCTTTGTTTTTCAAAAGTAATGTGCCGTCCAAGAAAGATCTCGAAGTTTCTGCTGCCGAAGGTGTCTGGGCCTATCACACTGTACGAGAAAATCACAGCTTTCGTTCCAATGATTGTGCTTCAAAAGTAATAAGTACGTGCTTTGAACCAAAGTTTCATTGTGCCAGAACAAAATCGCAAGCCATTGTAACTCAAGTATTTGCACCATTGGCTGATTCACAACTTAAAAGGGGGTTGGAAAATGCAAATTATGTTTCCTTAATGACAGACGCATCTAACCACGGGTCACAAAAAATATTACCCGTGTTGGTGAGATATTTTGATAAGTTTGATGGGGTGAAAGTAAAAATATTGGACTTACGGTCTCAGCCTGGGGAAACTTCCGAAATTATTGTCAGTTATTTAAAGGACTTGTTGCGAAAGCATAACCTAACAGACAAAATAATTTCTTTCAGTGGGGATAACACAAACTGTATGTTTGGTGGTGCAGGAAGAAAAGGAACAGAGAATGTTTATCGCAAATTGGAAACTTTTTTGCAAAGGGATATTGTGGGTATTGGATGTGCTTCGCACATTATACACAACGCTATATTAAGTGCGTCTGATTGTCTGCCAGTAGATGTAGAAGTAGTGGTTGTGAAAATATATTCACACTTCTATATTTACACAGTAAGGGTGGAAAAATTTAAAGAAATTTGTGACACCATCGATATTGAGTACCAGAAAATGTTGGGGTACAGCAAAACACGATGGCTAGCGCTAATGCCTGCCGTGGAAAGAATTTTAAAATTGTATTTGCCACTTAAGGAATACTTTCTGAGTCAACCTAAATGCCCCGTGGTTTTGAAGACATTCTTTGAAGATGAACATTCATTAATGTGGTTATATTTCATACACAGCCAAGCAGCTACCTTCCAAAACTCAGTTTTAAAAGTGGAAGGTCAGAATGTTTCTGCCATCGAGGTTACTGCGGAGATAAAAACAATGAAAGAGAACCTTCAAAATAAGATTATCACTAGATTTATTCCTCATGTACTGCGCAACTTAATGACAAACAACTGTTCAGGACCTGAAAAAGAGGATTTTACCAAGACTATTGTAACATTTTACGAGACATCATTACAATATTTAGAGCAGTGGACAACGCATTTCGAGGACTTGGAAATGTTTGAATGGGCAACTCTGAAAAAAAATCCAGAATGGTCTGATGTTCAACTAGCCGTAGACTACCTTATTGATAAAAAACACTTCGACGCGTCTTCTGATACGGAGCTTTTTGATGAAATGACTTGTGTAAATAAATACATTGAGAACCATATTTCAGTGTGGAATGATAACAAATTAGAATCTGATAAACGGTGGCTTGAACTGCTTAAACATTTGAGAGAAAACTCCATAAACCATCAGCACATCAGTAAAATCGCAGAATATGTACTAGCACTGCCAGGAAGTAATGCAGCTGTTGAGAGAGTTTTTTCTGCAATGACAAAAGTGTGGACATCGGAGAAAACCCAACTTAGGGTGAGCATTTTAAGGTCAATATTAGTGACAAAAATTAATTTTGACTTGAGTTGCCAGGACTTTTATTCAATGTTACGGTCCTCACCAGCACTGTTAAAACAAATAAGTTCAAATACAAAGTATGAGTATGATGATTGAGTCTGTATGAAACATAAAAATGTACGCTTAGAATGTTGATGCTAAAATTTACTGAGTAAATAAATATAATGTGCTTTCTTTTCTATTTACTTGTATGTCTTTAGAGGTTTGTTTAAACAACAACAACATAAAAATAATTGTAAAAATAAACATCTAAATTAACTGTCCATACGTTTTCAATCACAGCCCCCACCCCCACAAAAAAAAAGTGTAGGCTTACTTAGGCTTTGTTTTCTACTTGTTTTAAACAAATTACCACAAAACAGCAACGTCCGAACTCAGCTAAATACGAAACTTTTAACTTATACCTTACTTGCAGGGGTCATGGATGGCCTCAAAATACGATTTTTCAGGCTTAATTTTTTTTTAATCTGGGGGGAGGGGGGTTCCTCAGCCCCACTGGAGAGGTCTTCCATACCGATTATATTCCACAAGCCCCCTGGTATAAACATGTCCCACTTTAGGGCAGAACAAATCTGGTCACGTTATGTATATACTGCTGATGGCTAACAATCAGGCATCAACAGCAAATTTTACTATGCCCGGTCCTTTCCTAATGAGTAATTCCAGAGCAATCAATAATACATATGACTACCCACACCCTGGGATATACGAAACACACAGTAGATACTATCTTTTAATACATCGTTAAATAAAGCGCCCAAAGGGCCAAAAGAAAGTACTGTCCATGCGAGCCACTACTTTACACTAGTAATTCTCACAAGTTGCGCACCGCAAATAGTAACACAAAAAGTGCAAACTAGACAGCATACAGTTTCTGACCTAACTAGGTCCTAAACGAAAGTGGTATATGACCTACTTGTAGCCATACGAAAATAACAAACGTGAACCTGCCGTTTAGGGCGTCATTAAATATTACTATGTCTTAAAGTCTTAGTAAAGAACTATGAATTCATAGAATAGAGAAACTTGAACACCTGGTCGTACAAATATATAGAGCATAGAGCCCTCGTATTTAAACTACGTCTGATGGAAATAGGAAAATAGGACATATACAGAACCTGACTGTGTCTGAAGGACTTAGAAAACATAGTTAGTCACTCTGATTATAAACACGTCTGAATAACTTAGAAATCATAGTTAATCACTCTGACTATAAACAACATGTCTGAATGACTTTGAAAACATAGTTAGTCACTCTAACTATAAACAACACATCTGAAGGACTTAGAAATATAGTAAGTAACTCTGACTATAAACAACACGTCTGAAGTATTTAGAAAACATAGTCACTCTAACTATAAACAACGTGACTGAAAGACTTAAAACCCATAGTTAGTCACTCTAACTCTAAACAACACGTCTGAAGGATTTAGAAAACATAGTCACTCTTAACTATAAACAACATTACTGAAGTACTTGAAAACCATAGTTAGTCACTCTGACTATAAACAACATGTCTGAAGGACTTACATAAAAACCATAGTTAGTCACTCTAACTATAAACAACATTTCTGAAGGACTTAGAGAACCATCTCTCAATCACTACAAACTATATNTATTATTATTATTAGCACCACGTCTTACTACCCGTTCGGGTTATACGCACTTACGCTAATGTGTAATGGTAGGGTGATTGTGAGATGAAATGGAGGACCTACAGTTTAACGTGGAATCCGAACCACGGTGGAGACATGGCATTCCCCACATTCACAAGATGTCTTGTCAGAGGTGAAGGAAGGGTTTGGTAATCAGATAAATTTATGCCGGGACCGATGATTGAACCCCGGCCGCCAGCATAGAAGTCTGACACCTTACCCCTAGACCACCAGGTCTCCCTGAAGGACATATCAATAAAAAGTAAAATTACTGACACAATACTTAATAAATTAGAGTAGACTTCTTCTGCGACGTGGTGGAGAAACAGACGCCTTACACACGACGGCCATCAATATTTGGTGGCGCTGGAGTAGAAGTTTTTTCTTCGACGATAAGTTACAATAAAATGCCATAATGTGGGCCTCGAGCTTGCTTGTTTTATACCGTGGATCTAGCTTGGAAAATAACCAGACTATAAGATCTAAGGATGGCAAAGGGGGGAGGGGATAGAGGATTAAGAGTTTCAAGGCGGCTCCACATGGACAGTGGTGCTCTTTCGAAGAACCGTCGAGTTGAGAGTGACGTCTTTCTTTTCAACCACGTGTGTCCGAAGATGAAGACTGAGTAATGTCGGCGCTGCCGGAAAGGCCAGTCACGGCGTGGTGATTGTATCCGCTAACATCCAGTCCGTGTGAGTTGATATCTGCTTTATTATAAAAGAATATATTAGTTTTTAATTCTCTTCTTTTAATCCCTTTACTTTATTTTCCCATTGATACGATTGTAGATGTATTTTATATAGAAGACATGCTACAGTAATCAATATAAATATCAATAGCCGAATGGGCTAAGGCAGCCCTGTCAACCCACGTCCAACGGGCCACATACGGTACCCTATTACCTTCTGTGCGGCCCACCGGCTGAAATTGAAGTACCTAACATTTTTGAAATAACCAACAAATTAGGTAATTGTAAATTACTTAAATGTTCGCTAACTTCCATACTTCCATGTGACTTGTTTTTATATGTCCTTAAGACATAGTTTTGAATGTTAGGGTGTATGCTTTGTCGGTCCCTGTCCATAATATATAGTTTAGAATGTAAGGGTTTATACTCTGTTTTCTATGTCCATAAGATCTGGTTTGGAGTGTCAGAGTTTATGATTTGTTTTTCTCTGTCCACAAGACATAGTATTAAATACCCGTGCAGTAACCAGATGCTCTATACTGTATGGCTAGGTATAGGCGAGGCTAAATCTTCAGATCGAAAAATGGTGGAAATCAGGCTATCTATAGCTTTGTTCCATGACCTAGTTGTGTCTGACTGATACCAGTTTCTAATCTTTCTATTGTTGTATTATTGTATGGTCCTCAGCTCGTGGGTATGCTACTTGTCCTAAGTAGTGGCCCCCGTGGTATGGTTTATTTTTTCCGGCCCCCTTCAGGTGTCGCTTTAATTAGTTAATATTTAATTGTGTGTTTGTTATATAGTATATGTCCAGACTTGTGTTGATATTTTAATATACTATTGAATGACCAGATAGTACTAATGAGGAATAGACCAGCCATAGTATTATTACATCCTAGATTCCCGGTAGCTCACTATTAACTATTTTTAAACTTATTGTTCCCCTTCTAGGAACTTAACCGTTATGTCTCTTAACTGGATATGGAGTTAACTCATACTAGCTAGCTCATTTAACTACCAACTTTGTAAATCTTTAAACTATGACTGTCTAGAACCAGGTATTGTTAACTATAATTCCTTTAGATGCTTATTAGGTTAATGTCTAGTAGCCGCAAGACTGGAGTGGTGTTAAGTATTGTTTCTTAACTTTAAATTATTAATTGCTTCCAATTTAAACTGCCGTTGTGTTTAGGAAGACGCACCTTCGTGATAGAATGGGTGTTTGTTCTAATCTAACGAGTTATACCCTTTCTAATATAGACACAACCATACGTGTCATGGTTGCTGGTCAAACCTAGGTGCTTCACACCTAAAGCTCCCAATTGCGGCAGCAATGTCTAAAGTAACAGATATAGTTCCCATCAATAAACAATGGAACGCTTTTATCATATGATCTCATCAAATCATTTGTATTAATTTCAACTTCTTTAAATTTAAATAAACTGATTTTTTAAGCATTTATATCTCTCTTATATTTGATCCTTCTTATCCTTCAATAAATATATTTGTAAATGTATTCGTCACTTCTTCTATTAGAGAGGATAAGCGGCGATACACTTACAAAATTCATTTATCAATTAATTACTTATTATATGGAATTAGGAAATCTAAAGCTCATTGCGGCACTTATAAAAGTACGTCACCTATCCCCATATTTAGGTAGCTCCATTCAGTCCACCTCATTACACCCCATCTCTTTCAGATCAATTCGATTGCTGCACTCCCATCTGCGTTTAGGTTTTCCCGATGGTCTCTTCCCATAGGGTTTGTCAGTCATTACCCTGAACAGGGTTCTATAATCACCCATTTGTGCTGCATGTCCTGCCCACCGTAATCTACGAGACTTGATTATCCCAACAATGACTTGTGATAAGTACAGGGTATGCAGCTCATCATTATGTAACCTTCTCCACTCCTTAGAAGTCTCATCTCTTTTCGGGACAAATATCTTCCTAAGAAACTTGTTTTCAAATAACCTAAATTGGTTTTCATCATATCATACCCATAGAGAACAACTGGTAAAATTTAGTTTAGTTTATTTTGAGTTTTACACTTCTGGACAGCAGGAGAGATATCAACAAATTACTGACCGAATAGTAACATGTATTTTACGACTGTGTTATTTTACTTATTTATAATCTAATATATTTATTGCTACTTAAAATTGTTCCTAAACATTTAAACTCATTAACCCTGTCAAATGATATAATGCTCGCAGTAATCTCTAAATTATCGTAGTCAATCTGTGATTTTTATATGATCATATACTTATCTCGTTCAGATTTAACTTTTAAGCTTATTTCTTTACTAGTCTCTAATAATAATGCATGCATTTATTGCAACAGCTTCCTTACTATTGCCCAACAAAGCTGATTCCTCTGTATATCCTATTAGCTGCATTGTACAACTATGTCAACCCTTCCCTACTTTCTTGCATTGTCCTAATAGTATACTCTAAGGGTGGATTAAAAAGTAATGGAGGGAGTGCATCTCCTTGTTTCAACCTATCATGCATTTCGAAAGTATCTGATAAGTGACATCCGACCCGTACCCTTCCCAGCATATCAGTCAAACATATCTAAATTACTAGAAATCTTAAAAAAAAAGGAATAGGTAAAAATTTAACTAAACATTCAATTCAGATGTATAGTACATAGTTCACTCTTACAGTGAAAGTGAATAATTGCTAAGGGTACTTTAGCAGGAAGGGTTGTCCATTTGCATAAGCAATTTGCAACCATCAACCGGGATTGAAGTTGAAGCTCATCACCCCCAACACTTAAAATTATGATGCCCATAAAGAAAATGTTAATAAAAAAGACAGCATAATACAAAATAAAACTATGTTAAAGCCTAAAAAAAATTACTTAACAAATTTTTTTACTTTTTTTTTCTGCGCCATAAACATGAAAATCTCGTTATAAAGTTTAATAAAGATTTTACCATATCATGTAATATCTCTTGATTTTTAAAAAAAATAAACACACTGTTAGTAATAATATTTTTAATAATTTATTTTATAGGGGAAGAGAGTCAATTATTATAAATTGTTGTGTCAAATTAAGTCTTCAAATATTTTATGTGCCATTTACTTTAATTTAAAGATAATAAAATAGAAGTTTTACAAATTAATATATTATTATTATTATTTATTATTATCATTATAAATTAGCAACATGTATTGCTAAACTCTAGCTTAAACACACAAATGATTTTTATTAGAAATCACGTTCTTGAAAATTGTAATTATTTTCAAATGTAAATTGAAAAAAATAATAACTATACAATGATATAAAGATGAAAATTAATTTAAAAAAAACATTATTTTGAAATTGATCAACCTACAAAGATAATAAAGACTTAAAATAAGAATAATTTAACTAAGAAAATATTTTATTATGTTGAAAATCCATATATTATGATAATAAAATTAAGTTTATCAACTTGAATAACAGTTTTAAAATATATTTCTAATTGTATGGTCCCACAATGCTTATCTACTTTAAATTATAGATCTATTTACAAATTGTTTTCACGTGTTTTTAATCATTCCATAATTTTGTTTATTTATTTATAATCTTAGTTTTTATTTCAAATAAGAAAATCTAGCATGTCATTTTCATACCAACTCATTATATCAGCACATAAATTATAAAAAAATATAACAATGGATACAAAAATCTCCTCTTGAACGTCAATTCATAATTGTGATGATTTGATCATCCCAGGATTTAATAATATGTAATTATGGTTTTATTAAAAATGAGTATTTGTCTTTAAATTAATTTATATTGAACCAAAACTATATACACTGTATGTAGCCTTTCAAAGTGGACCTAAAATGGACTGCTTTATTACGGCAGACACTGTACTAGATTCTGCCCATTCACGTGCCGTTCATTTAATATCAGTACCTGGAGCCATAACCATGCTGCATAAGCTATATTTGATTGATGCAACATCAGAACTTAAAAGAGTGACCTTTTACCATAGTATAAATTTGACTGATGAAATATCAGTACTTGGAAAAGTGGCCATCGTGGATAGTATAGATATCATTGATACAATATTAGTAGTTGGAACAGTAATCATCTAGTACAGTGAGGGGCAATTTTTGTGGAATGAGGGCCAAAAGGAAACAAAAAACTTCAGGTGGACCAACACAATTTATTAAAAATTTACAATGCTACATTTTACATAACTATTGTCCAATTAAATCCTAATAGTTTTTAAATGGATTTGTATTATAATTATTTCTAATACAAATACGATGTTAAGTGTCTATATTATTTAACAAATACTTAAATAAAACAGATACCTACATTACTTGAATGAAGGTTTGTGTGAGGAGTGGAATTGTTCTTCTAAGAGTTTTTCAGTCTTGTTCCAACTGGGATGAAGGGACTCTCAAAAGTGAAGCTAATGCTTGTAAGTAAAGTGTCGGGAAATGTTAAACTCTTTTTAGACTGACACTGGTCACTAATATCTAAAGTATAAATAGGAACAAACGAATGATAAACTCTTTTTTTTCATGTTTTTCGTTTTTTAACACATTATTATCGGAATTTGTAATCCTTTCATGGACTGTATTGAACTTTCCTGCGGGTCGCACATTGCACATCACTGATATAGTATATATAGTATAATAATTATATAGTGTGTGTTTTATTATTCCAACTGTGATTTTAAATCCATACCAAATTTTAAGAGGAATAAAAAAAATTATCATGTTTATCTTAACCAACACTCTAAAATGGGGAATTTCGTCGGTGTGCTCTAGTTTTAGAATTATTTTTCTTTTAAGTACAAACATTTAATTCCTCGATACAGCCACTTGAACCTTGTTAAATAATAATCAGAATTCCTCTTCAGAAAGCAAAAAAAAAATTCCCTGTTTCTCCCTTTTCAATATCCTACTTTAGGTACTTTGGTCTTTTGTTTTCTTTTATGTAATTTTCTTTTCGCTTACTTTCAGTCTTGCTTTTTCCTTCCCCTCCCAGAACCATTTCCTGTCGCAATAATTTCCTTTTTCTTCGAACTTCTTTGGAGTTTTAATTTTTATCTAACTTCCAACCCTTCAGATTTTGTTCCGGTTGCTGTCTTTTCAGCCTCACTCCACCTCTTTTTTTTTATCACCCCCTTACCCTTTTCCCTCTTCAGAAACACACCCGCATCTCTCGATTCATTTTCTAAAGTAAATAATCATTTCTTTATTTTTTTTAAATATTGAATTTTATCAAAATATATTCATCAAACTCTTTGATAATACTACAGATAAAATATCAATTTCAAATTAAACGTCGTTCGGTACATTATTATTTGGCTTGAATAGTAGATATTTGACTAATATTAGTGCAATTAATCGTTGGTCATCCAGGCCAGAGGTCACGTGATATAAGGTATCAGATTGTTGATAGAGCTGACTAACGTAGACAAGAAGGTAAAGGTTAAATTATAGGTTGGTGGCATTGGAAATGTTTTTCTCAATCCCTCTCCATAATAATGTGGATTCATTTACTCCCACTACCGTACCCATATTTACCTCATTGATTAAAATGTAAGCTATTTTAGTGATTAAATATATATTAATATATATTTTTTTAATTTAGCACCGCGTCTTACTACCCGTTCGGGTTATACATCTTAAGTACTAACTACTCTAATGGATTAGGAATTGGGTAGTTTGAATTAGAGGAAGTGAACCCGCATTTTCGTGGAGGGAGAGTAGAAAAACATTTAGGATAAGCTACCCCCAGTTCACCCAAACGAGATCCGAACCTTGATCTCCCCGTCCTCAGCAGTCGAGCTCAACATGGCATGCGCGTTAACCAACTACGCCGCCGAGGCGAGTTTGAATATATTAGTTAAATATTACTGACGGTGATAGTCCTGGAATAAAGTTCTTGTATCAGGACTCGATTGGCATTGGTTCAAACCCGGCCGTGGTCTATAGCTTATTCTGGAGCGATAAAATCCGTAGCACAGCTTCCTTTGGAGGGGAGGTAAATCCGTCAATTTCATGTTGATAGTGGCATGTAAAAGATCCCTGGAAGGTGTGTGTTTATGAATACCTTTCCCAGCTAACTTTGTAAACCCTTTTTCTCTCGCTCAGAGAAGTTCTTGGGTGCTGATATCAGATATAATTAGTCGGTTCTGAAAGTGAATGATTTCTCAAATAAATAAATTAACTAAAATAAGACTTACTGACCCTAGAATGCTTGTTGTACCTATCAACATGTAATGTAAATATTAAGAAATGAATATAAACAAGAAATTCCCTCAGCAAAACTTTTTTAAATTATTTATGATATATTTGTTACACTTTTTGAACTACTTGATCACATGTTTTCCGCATACAAACTAGTTTTAATATTGGAGAGGACAAAACATTTGCCATCTTTAAGTTTAATTTTCCTTCACCTCTGACAAGACTTGTATTAATCACAACTTGTAAATGTGGGGAATGCCAGGCCTCCACCATGGTTCGGATTCCACGTTAAACTGTAGGTCCTCCCTTTTCATCTCACAATCACCCTACCATTACACATTAGCGTAAGTGCGTATAACCCGAATGGGTAGTAAGACGCGGTGCTAATAATAATAATAATAATAAGTTTTATTTTGGTGTACCACATTTTATTGTACATTCCAAATATTTTCATAGCCCCCCTAATAAGGCAAAAATGAGGAAAAAAGGCTTTAGAGAAAATGAGCCCACATTTTCGTGGGTGAATAGTGGAGAGCTATTTAGGAAAAACCCTCCTACAGTATATTTTACAGGGATGTTAAGCTCGATCTTTCCATCACCGTCAGTTGAGCATATTGACATCTTAAACCACCCAACCACCGACACGGGTGATTGTTAACTCAATCACCGGGAGATATTAAGAACTAATATCATACATTTTTAGGCTATATCGGCAACCTAACCTGCCAAGACTTAGATCCAAAACCAAATTATTGTTGCATGGAAAGATTTATTTAGAAAGTTTGTATGGTTTAAAACTATAGGAAAGGGGGCTTAAGTATTAGGGCTTTTAGCAAGTGGATAAAAAATGTATTGTTTGTTATGAAATGCATGACTGAAAACCAGCTACAATCTGATCAAAATATAATAGATCGATTTGTAGGACTCTAACCATAAGCGCCATGAAGGCTATCCTTAGTTGAGTGCTCATACACCCCCATCTCCATCCAGAATATTCCTTTATATGGTTATTCTGCCCTCTTTCAACAAACTTTGGTGTCTAGAGTAATGTTGTGCATCGTACTGGTAAATAGGGGGTTCTTTATGCATATTTTAAATACGTTAATAAGTTAGGTATGAGGAAGTTAGAGTTTTATAGAAGATCTAGCAGCAATTTCTTGGAAGAATAATGATAAAATATTTAGTAAAACAACACCCCCAGAATACCTATTCAATACGTGAACTCTTAAGTCCCCGTCACTGGAAAACCACACTAAGTGAACTCGGCATTTAGTCCACATAAACATCGATGAGTGTGGCTGATATTTGTGTAAGGCTGTTGTTATAAAACTACTAGGACATTACACAAAATTTCACTCACAAGGTCCTGAGATATTTACTAATCCCATAAGAGTAAGAACCCATAAATTACGAGTAATAATATAAATTAGTTAGAATCATCTAGAATAGAGCTGAATACCTCAGGATTTGTGTTTGACATCGATAGCCATTTATCCATGGTGACGATCAACAGTAGTGCTACCTAGCGGAAACTTCTAAATAGCATATCCTTACTTTCGTCCATCCATGGTTCCTGAATAAACCAATCAATCATTCCTCAACCTCTTTACACTCAAAACCAAGCCGTCAACTCCCGCCATTCGGCTATTCGCGCCATTTTCCCATATTACTCAGCTGGCCAAATATAGCAGGCTTATTTATTATTTTAGGGTGGAGGTATTTAACGTGCACCTTCTAAACCACAAGTGACTATACCAGCACATGGCTTTAAAACTAACTTAATTCTAGAACAGACACAGCGTCCAGTATTTCGGGCATTAATTTATCAATGTGAGGGAGAGAGAAAAATAATTAATAATGATAAATTTTTCATTAATGAAAAGAGTTAAACCTGGAAACAGTTAGCTCATAATAAATACGCGCCAAGGGGCGTCGCTTAGAGTCAAGAAAAACTTGTTAAAAATCTTCTTCTTAAATCAACAGCCTGAAGCTCGGTTCGATGTTATTACTATCCATCCGGATCTAGGCATGTGCTCAACCCTTCGGCTGGTTAGTGCTTCAGCCACCATCTGGTAGAACTCCCAAGTAATAAAAGAGTTAAGAAAGGGTGGTGGTTCCTCATTGCCCTACACACTAAATTTCTATGTGCGATAGCGAAAGGTCCCACTAATTTTGCTGGGAAAGGTATTTTAATATACATTCCAGGGTTATTTTACATGCCACAATTAACTTGGAACTGAAGGCTTTATTTACACTCCAAAGGAAGTTGTGCTATAGATGTTTACCACTCAAGAAAAATCCTTCAACCTCAACTGGGGTTGAACCCATAAACATCGGGCTCCAAGGTGAGAAAGACCACCTAGATCAGCTAGTAAACGTGTACATCCAATATATTTTCTCCTCCACTCTGTGCCCATTTGACAAATTAATCTTATGTAGTCTCTGGACTACATATCACACTTGGTAAGAGTATTTCCGTCAATAGATGTACAATAAATGTAATTATGAATATTGAGAACACATCGTAGGTATGTTTTAAAACTAGCTCAGATTACACTGTAAACACTCCACAACACGCCAATTAACATTCTACCTGCTGAGTGAAGGTGTTAAACAGTGAATTCTACTTTCCCAAATAGCAGAGATAAAATGTTTGCCTTGAAATTATTTAGTTGTAATTAAAGATGATGTGTCAACTGTTATTGATCAATCAAAAGAAAGATGGTGATAGGAAGGCGATTTTGGAAGATCTACTCAAGAGTAGGACCTAGAGGGAAAGATGGATTAAATAGCCAAGCATAGAAGGCCTTTTTACTAATTATGGTTATAGCGGCATCTAAATATCATATTATTTCATCTAAAAATTGCATCTGGACATGGGAATCGAACCTGGTACTTCTAGCTTAATACTCCAATGCTCTCTTTCTCTCTCTACACTGAGCTATCCAGGAATATCATATCCATCATATGGACGTACTTAAATCGTCAGTAAAAATATGAATAAAGAGTGACCCTGGTCACGGGATTATTCCTATATAGCTCAGTGGTTAAACCATTGGCGTTCTAAACCAATGGTCTTGGGTTCGATTCCCGTGTCAAGGTGTAGTTTTCAATTTAAAGAATATTAGAGGGAAAGGTTTAATAATACATTAAAGAATAAAAACAAATAATGGTGTCCACCCAAGATTAAACCTAAGTTGTGTAAGTAGTTAATTATGATGTTCAAAAACAAGTTTACTAAGGGATTAGTATAAGGGTTAGAGATGAAGAAGGCTTATTTGGCGAACAGGAACCAGCATTTAATATGAGAGGATATAGAGAAAAACACAGTGATTAAATTAATTTACGTGTGAAAATTCAGACAGAAATCCCATCTATTTCGTGCGTGATGCCTTAACCCACATGATCACTGGTGCAGTGAAAAATCAGTTTGAATTTTAAGCTCACCCCCTTCATTATTATTCATGATTTGATTATTTCTCATTTCAACTACAATGTTAGTCACCGCTTCTGTGCTATCCGTCCGGGGGATTATGTACGAGAATTTGCATCCAGGGAAAGTGGTAAGACATTTCGCACACACACAAAAATCGTATTGCACCCATCGGTGCATCAAGCCTTAACGTGATAATGTGGGTAACGCGAGAAAGGAGAAGTGTTTTTGCAGGTTTTATAATAAAACCTTTTTTGATCAAAATAAATAAACTATTTCTCCAGTAGAAACGTAGAGTTTAATTTTCTTCACATGATGAACTCAACACTTCTTGAATATCAGTCAAGGGTTACCTGGAATTTAATGACAACTTTTTCTCTTCATTTAAAAAGTTTCTCATCTAATGCTGCCTCATAACAGATAATCAACAACTGTCGATATCAACATGGGAAGAAAACTAAACTATGTTTCTACTGAAGCAATTGTTAAATTATTTTGGCCAAAAAAATGTTTTAATATAAAAATTGCAAAATCATTGCCCTTTTATCGTGTTCCTTACATCCCTCTTTCCCCTTAATTCCCTCATCACCGAAAATTCAATATATTGGAATAGTGACACCTTAGATCATGAGACCACCAATGCAGGTCATTTCGACATGAGTTTACTTATGATATGAGTGACGTGAACGGCTTTTCCTTTTGGGCCGGAACACTTCTCCACCTCACCTACCCCACCAACCATCCAAACGCACCTCACAGCGCAATCCCTTGGCCAATATATCGACCCAAGTGTCCGAAACAG
This sequence comes from Timema douglasi, assembly GCA_901482245.1. Taxonomy (NCBI): domain Eukaryota; kingdom Metazoa; phylum Arthropoda; class Insecta; order Phasmatodea; family Timematidae; genus Timema; species Timema douglasi. Next base: position 59,176 of record CABEEJ010001785.1, on the reverse strand, counting down.
ATTTTCCACGTCACAGCTAGCCGGGTTCACGTCCCTGTTATGTCAAATCATGACATGAGTTTTCTCTCTCACACAACGCATAATTTGTCAGCCACGAGGTTTTTCAACGCCATGTTGTTTGGCCCTAACTGCAATATAACTCATTTTACACACACACGCCTATATTAGAACTTTGATAAGAAAAATCATAAGGAAAATATAAATTTTTTAATATTTAGCACTGCGTCTTACTACACGTTCGAGACATACCCATATCAATTAATTTTGCTAATGTGTTAGGAATGAGTAAGGTTGAATTTAAAGTGAGTGTACTCACATTTGTAACTAGAAAAAATGAATAATAGCTTTCAGGATAAACCACTCTCAGTACACCCGACAGGGCTTTGAACCCTGATCTCCCAACCATCATTGGTCTAGTATACTGCGATTGCTACTGATTGCTAAACCCTTCCTTTACCTCTGACAATACTTGTATTAATCACAACTTATGAATGTGGGGAATGCCAGGCTTCTACCATGGTTCGGATTCCACGTTAAACTGTAGGTCCTCCATTTCATCTCACAATCACCATACCATTACACATTAGCGTAAGTGCGTATAGCCCGAACGGGTATTAAGACGTGGTGCTAATAATAATAATAATAATAATAATAATACATTATTATTTTTATTATTATTTAAATAAGATAAAACCCCTTAACACTCATCCCTACCCCACATTTTGAAAGCGCATTTATTGCTTAATCGCATACTTGCTTAATTACACACATTAATGGATCATACAATCACATGTTTAATATCATTTTGAAGAGTCTAGCTACTGTCTATTCTAATTTTGTAACATACATTTGTATACCCCTATAATATAGTAAAATTATGTATATTTTCCTTTAAGAAGAAAATAGAAATATTCATTTATTTATTTTAAATGTTTTCAATTCCATGGTTTCTCTCTTTTTCTGTTTGATTTGTTCTAGAAAATAAGACTGTCAGAATAGTCTGGTTTTTTTTCCTTTGGGAGAATGTAGAGCGTTATTAGAATACAGAATCATTTGACTGAAATATAGGTCACGACGAAATGAAGGAGACAAATGGATGAATCAAAGATTAGAAATATGAAATGATCGGTTAAAAAGAGATCTTTATAAAAGTAATCTTAGCTCTTTGAAAAATGTTCCTGTTAGAAAGTATTTCATTATAAAAGAGAGTATTATTACTACTATTATTATATTATTTATTTATCTCTAGCTTGAAACTCCCAAACACCCCGAGACATTTCATAAGCACCTCATATTCGTGAAAAAAGTATTCCTAATGGAACCTCTTTTGAACTCTGGTTAAGTAATACATTTTTTTTTCTATTTATAAGTCTGATTCAAGCCTTAAACAAGATTCTTTTTACGTTTGACGCAAAGATTATTAATAATTTAACTATACGTGAAGTAGGCTTCATGGTCCAAACTAATTGAAGGAAAATATTCTAACAATCCAGTACTTACGACTAGAATGGCATTTTTGTATTTTCAAAACCACTAAAAATAAACCCTCAATAATCTTAAAATTTGTGGCTGTGACATTGTTTTAAAATACTTCATTTTGAAAGAAGATAGATATGTTTTGCTAATTATTTATTTTTATTTGATAACACCAACATTTCTTCGCTAAAAAAGACTAATTTCTCCTTTTCTTTTATCTATTTTTAATTATTAAATCTCAACTAATGTAAGTATCTTAGTTCTATATCAACTATTTTCCCGTGAACCTTATTTTAAAATAGCTAACTACTTATTAAGCAACGTGGAATATATACACGTCTTCAACATGTATATTAGTGCTTCGGTAGGTAGCCCCCTAAGGAGGTAGCTTATAAGAAAGTCAATCACATCAGTCAGTGAATTTTGGGGAAAAATCACATTGAAAAAATTTTGTGAATAAATACTTATAGTTCTCCTGACCAGAATTCGAATACAAAGCTTCCTCGTCAACGGTGACCAAACGCTATGCGAATCTTACCACCTTGGAAATTAAAATTATAGCAATATTTTGGTGTGAATTAACTATAGAAAAACATTTTTCGGCCATCATTGATAAAATTTTACTTTATAATCGGTATTATTTCATATATACAGATATTATCAATAAAAATCGAAAATTGCATATCCCACGAATCAGCTTATGAATAAATGAAAATTAACTAAACAACTTTCATTAGTTTTACAAAAGTTCCCCTTTTATTTAAATTGGACCGCAAAGTTGTGCTGCCAATGTCCTAATAGGTTCTTATTTAAAGTGATCCAAACAAGGACAAGTTGGTTTGTAGGTCATGCGGCTAGTTACGAAACAACCAAAATATTTCCTTCGTTAAGTTTCACGTATATTTTTCAAACTTAAATGGTAATTGGTTTTAGTCTATCTAAAAGACAAATAACCAAATCCCGTACCTATTATTTTACCAATAAGGGAACAATAACAAAAAAACTCGATCCATATGACATAGGTTTTGCCTTATCATAGAATCGAACATGATGTATTTAGATCAGTTTACAGGAAGAATACAGCAAGGCGGATGTATGTAAGACACATATATATACAGTCGACTCTCGATTCTACGACCCCGGGAATAGCGTCCCTCTCGAAGTAACGACCCTTTTTTGGGGAACCGTGAAAAATGTGGGAAAAAAGGTTGAAAAGTTTAAGGAAATCGGCTGTAAAATGTGTTTGTTGCATTTATTTAGGTCGCTGCGTTGCAATTATCTTTGTGAACGCTGTATTACTAGTAACTGGGGTGGGTCAGGTATAAAAAAAGACACCACCTCATCAATGCCAGCCAATATCACTTGACTCTGTCCACCCCCTCCCACAAGCAAGACAATGTTTCCACGCGCGCGACTGCCGCTACATCACGCGCCAGGCTTGCTTTTGCCATTGTTATTTCGATTCTCGATTTGTTTACTATTTTGGTTTGATTTTGTGAACAATTTTGTGAACAATTTTTGACGACCCATGCTATTGTTTAACATTGTTATTTTGATTTGGTTACGTTTTTGGTTGGATTTTGTGAACGATTTTTGATGACCCACGCAATTTTTTAAAATTTGATACGAACTTATAATTTTGACTAAATGAGTGAAAGGAGTACCTTCTTCAAGAAATACAGTAGGTAGGTTTCATTTTATTTACTTTTTCACGTATTATCTAAAAAATGAAATTTTTTCGTATGAAGGTCAGGGGTGGAACAAAATCTGTTAAAATTCCAATAACGACCCCTTCGAAATAACGACCCTTTTCCAGGGAACCGTGAAAGGTCTTAGAATCGAGAGTTGACTGTATATATATATATATGTTTTGTAAGCTATATATAATCTATAAGTTTTATATATATATTGTATATTATATATAATTTATAAGTTTTATATATATATTGTATATTATATATAATTTATAAGTTATATATATAATTTCTGAAGGACTGAGGAAAGGTCAAATGTAGAGATACCTATCCAGTTTATTCGCATTTAACTACGTCAATAGGGTAGGGATAATGAAGGTAGAATTTACATCAAATTTACCCGCATTTAATTTGAGAGAGAACGGTAAACTATTTAGGAATAAACCACTCATATTTGTACACAGCCTGTATTCGTTTTGATCTAACAAACGTTGAGATGTAGCCTTCTTACTCTGAGGACCACGTCTCCAAGCGGAATATAACGAAGACAGCGATGTCTTCTGTGATCCTCCAAGAACGACGAGACTTTGATGTTGCCTACCACCCACCACACCACCCCTTACCACGACTTCTCACACACCTCACCCCCCTTACACACACACACACACACACACACACACAAACACACACACACACACACACACACACATAGACATCTCTGACAGTAATTTGCGAACCTTACGATGACTGTAATTGTATACTGCGGTGTTTCTCAACTTGTCACACGAGAAGAATACTATTCTAAGGGATGAAACGAAACAGCTCGAAACTAAACGTCAAGGCCTTTGGGGAAGTTGTTGAAGAGGCTTGGGCCTGTTATAAAACTCTTTTAAATAGTAGGGTTTTTTTTCATCTAAATATAAAGAACTGTAAACGTGATTATAAAATCGAGATTATGATTAATATGTTTTATGCTAACCCAGACCCAAGAAAATGAGTTTTACCATTATTCTGTCTGTCCTCATGTCTGTATATAACTATTTTGATTAAAATTGGTATATAGAGCCTATTTTACATGATAAATAATAATGTATGTTTATTTACTAAAATTAAATAATTTAAAGGTACTTATAACAAATTTTAGACTAATATATTTTTTTCAAAAATTTCATTGAATATCTAGCTAAAAACGGATGTCCGGGAATTGTTTACAATTTTAAATAACAATATGATTTTATTTTTATAAATTAAAATTAATTTGAGGGTAATTTAAAAAGTAACAGATTTTTTAGGATCTGATATTTGTTAAAAACATTTTAACAATTTAAAAAAAATTAATATATCAAGTGTGATTATTGTGACAAGATTATGTGTTTGGTTTTCTGAGAAAATCTTAATTAGGAATAGTTTGTGGAAAACCTATTTTTGAAAGTTTTCATCGGAGCTATAGTACACCATATGTTAGTGTGTGCGTGTGTGATTGTCTTGTGGCGTTTACTTAATGGGTGCACTGTCTAAATATTAGTTTCATCTTCACTGGGTTTATTGGTTAAAGATAAGTTAGGGATAAAATTCCAGCCACATTTACCGAGGGTGTATTTCATACTCACTCTACGCAAATACGGGTATATTTCACCCAGATTATACCTTCCCCAAATCAGCCTTTATATCGTAATTAAAATTTGTATAGCCCAGATTGGTAGTAGGGAGAGGGCGGATAACTGTAACCTATCTTAAAACTCGTCGTTTAATTAAACTAATAGTGTAAGGATGATAAAGTTATGGTCAAGAGGAAGTGTCTCAAATCTCTATTTCGGGAGAGAGTCGGGAACCATTATCTAAAAATCGCCCTCAATACACCAGTTCGGCATTCGAATCATGACGTCTACGACATTGGCAAACCATACAAGAAGAACTTGATGTTCAGTCTGCGTGCCCAACGATACAGGTATTTAATATACGGTTATAAAAATAGGCACCATATAGCTGTTCTTAATAAATACATAAGAGATTTTTTTTAAACTTTGATGTGATGTTTTCCTATTGTGTCTAACATAAACGTGCCATGAGATATAATCTTGACATTTGCTGAAGATCTTTCTTCAGAATTTCCTCTTCTTTACTTGAAAATATGTTGGATGAGTTGGGAGCTGGAAGGGGAGCTAGAGGAAAGATCTATATTACTTTTAATATGTATTAGTTTTAAACCTCTTTTTAGGAATAACGTTGTTCTAAACTCGAATCAGTTTATGAAAAAAAATGACCTATTTTATTGAATGACGTGAGAAGACCTTATTTTATTTTCTATTTTTGAAATTAATCAAAATGTTATCATTTTTTTTATCAAAGTAATTACAAAAATGTCTCGGCATCTCTTCATTATTTTAGACAAAATGAGTTACATTTTCCTTAATCCTTTGTTATTTGATGGTTTAACTTAATGTATTGTATTGTAGTGGTATAAAAGAAACTTGCGACTATAAATCGATGAGTGATTGGTTTATTCTTAACCTGGAGGCAATGGATTGATTACCTGTTGGATTTTTACCGTCAATGCAAAAGGAAGGAAAACTATGGTATAGAGTATAGAGACTATATATATATACACTGATCAATTAGATTTATAAGGTGAAATTTACTTGGTTAAGAGTTCAATGTTAACTAGGTTAAAACTAAACCCTATTTTAATTAATAGATTTAGATTATCTTTTAAATTTATTAGATTAGCTGATTTGTCATGCTTTGAGCATTGAAGTATGTAACACTTCAAATTAGGAATAAAATAAGTTTATCCAAAAATGTGTAAAGGGCACTTGGAAACCTAAGCTGTTCGAATAATTCCCATATTTCTACAATCTACAATATTTCATTTGTACTTGAAATTGAAGAGTTCGAGGTACAATCATTTAGTTTTTATGTGTGTAAGGGTGGGTTTATGTGTGAGTATGGGTGTTTACGTGTGGGTGTAGGTGTAGATATATGACTTAACTTAAAAATAACTTAAAATAACTCTAATCACAAACACTTAAAAATATTTCCAAAGTACTTCTATGCTACGTCGTAGTATTTGTATTTACAGTCCGATTCACATAGCAAACCTGTTATTTCATAACTGAAAGCTCAAGATGTCAAAATGGACAAAGTTAATAATTATTACTATTCTATTTATATAGATAGTCGATTTCATTAATATTGTAAAAATAGATTTTGCAGTAATCTATAAGGAAGTACTATTGGAAGTTTTTTGTAATCTTTAATTAGTAAATCAAATAATAGATTATCTATAATTGGATGTACTAATTAAAAATGATCAAAATCTTCCAATAGTACTTACTTATATAAATAGCCACATTTTAGTAACTTTCAATCAATGTTGGTGTATGAAAGTGGACTTCATATAAAAATTAAGGTAACTATTGTTACCGCACATTATTATACATATAATATTTTATGTTTGTTTAAAATCTTAAATCATTTAGTTTTCAATTTTACTTTAGTATAAGACTAAGTGGAATCCTTAACTTTACCATAAGAACCGTATTATAATAATAATGTTATCAGGTTGTAGAGTTTAAGTGGTGCCAATTGATATTAATAAAAGAATGTGTCCCTTTAAGTTTATTTTGAGACTAAAAATTGTCATCCTTAAATATCCAATATATAATAAATGTTTTGTGTGGTTTTTTTGTCAAATTTACAGTTAAAGTCATTTTTTTAAGGGTTTAATCATTTTTATGACCTTTAGAATCATATCTTAGCATCCATGCATTCACAGGCAAATATAAATTATAAGCTTATAACCCGAATGGGTCACAAGACGCGGTGTTTAAAACATAAACAAAAATATAAGCTATACATACTCTAGAACCGATATAAGCCTGATATTGTCATGTGAATTAAAATTGAATATTTAAAAAGATTTTTTAATTTAATTGAGCACTTAAACCTACTGATATCGTCACAGGACTTACAAACGGACTCAAATTTAAGACAGACAAAACATCCTACCCCCAGTCGGTAATTCATTACTGGGAAAGGGGAAACCCACATTTCACCCATGATCAACTTTTGGCCATGCCAGGAATCAAACCTAGACCCTTAGATTAGTAGACAGACACGCTACCAACTGATCTAAGATTTCAGACGCTTATGACGCAGTTTATCCTTTTATTAGGTCTATAAGCTGAAAAAAGTAAACCCCTCACTCAATCTAAGAAGGGATATTTTTTTAAATAAAAGGAAATTGAAAATAGGGCTTTCTCGAAACTTCTCGAATCAAAAGCACGAAATAGGTGTTTCGGTTTTTTTAAACGGTTTAAAGAAGGGGGATGTGAAATCATTATTTTAAATAATGAATGGTTTTTAAAAAAAAATCTAAAATCTGGCTCAGTTGGGTTGTCAGATAGTCTATACCATAAGTTTGCAAAGTTTCAACTTTAGAGGTGGTCTAGAAGCTTCTGGATGGTGTAGAAGGACACACTTACATTAGGAAATTATATATACCCTCATATATTTACATATATATAACCTTAAAATATACTAATCCTGGAAGACAATTCTTTTATTTTAAAAAACAAACTGGTTTAGTATAACTCAATAAACCACAATAAAATAAATTGTAGTTTTCTAAAATTGTTAACATTTAAAATTTTTGAACGCATTTTCAGTCCATAACCTTTAATAATAATAAAAAGGGATTGTATAGATTTGTTGTGTATAAAATTGTAACTCACTGTCAAAAGGTATCGCTTCACATTGTTAAATTGATAAATACATATTTATAATTAAATATATATTTATATAATTAAATGCATATATAATTATATAAGTGTATACATAAATATAAATTAAAATAGAGTTCAAGAGTTGAAACTCCTTCTTAAATGATAATGTACCCTGATAGGTTATCAAGTTATGTGTGTATGAACCTAAAATATTTTGTTTTTGAGAGACCTTTTGCAAAACACACAGTGCATTAATTTACAAAACTTTACTCCAGTTTCTCTTGACGTATTTGCGCCTCGCTGAGTGACGAATCAAGATGGGAAGCTTCGTGCGTTCAACCACATACAGCTATGCAACAAATGCGGTATGCGTGGGGATACAACGTAGGCTCAAAATAGGCACACGGCTATTATAGATTCTGAATATGCGACAAATGGTACCGGTGACATTTCGTACCACGTGACATCTCATACCACTCAGGCTACCTGAGAAAGGTTTACTAATGACGTTACAATATTTACGATGCGACAAATGGTACCACTTAATGGTAAGGCCTACCAGGCTTTAGTTTTAAATTCATTTAGGTGAATTTAATTTAATCAGTGTGTAATACGTTTCTGATATGCAAGCTCACGTCTCTAAGGGGGTGGCAATGGTTGTGGGGCGTTTCAAGTATTTAAAATCTAACTTAACCTAACCTAGCCTAACCTAACCTAACCTGACCTAACCTTGTCTAACCTAACTCATTATTTAATTTACACTAACTGAAATTTTGACATTCTCACAGCTATCTACTATCCAGTGATGAACCTTGCTTGCATAGGCTATATTAGCTCATTTTTTAGGTTAAATGGATATAAGTGGTACCATTTGTTGCATTGTAAATATTTTGAAGTCATTAGTAGACCCTTTTTCAGTTATGGTGGTACGAAATGTTGTAAAAAATCGAGTGGTATAAAATGTCACTGGTAACATTCACAGGGACAGCATAGATTCTACCCACCCACCTATCTCGCCCACACTGTCTATAAACAGTGGTATTAGAACTAATGTTGTTAAAAGTTTCGTTTATATTTAATTTATTAGATTCATTTAAAATGCACTTTCTATACCGACTGATTATATCAGAACACGACTTATAAACAAATTTAAATTTAGAAGGATTACCTGGTGGTCTAGGAGTAAGGTGTTGGACTTTTGTACTGGGGTACGGGGTTTAATCCTCGGTCCCGGCACAGATCTCTCTGATCACCAAACCCTTCCTTCACCTCTGACTAGACGTGTATTAATCACAACTTGTGAATATGGGGAATGCCAGTCCTCCACCTTGGTTCGGATTCCACGTTAAACTGTAGGTCCTCCATTTCATATCACAATCACCCGACCATTATACATTAGCATAAGTTCATATAACCTGAACGGGTAGTAAGAAGTGGTGATAATAATAATAATAATAATAATATTAAATTTAGAAACTCACCACGGTGGCTGCGTAATCTGACGTGCTAATCTCGTGTTGGACTAGACTGCTTAAGACGGGGAAATTGGGGTTCAATTACCGGTTGTGTGCACTGAGGGTGTTTTTTCCTTAATGGTCCTCCATTTTCCTTCCACGCTAATGTAAATGCACTTCCTCTCAATTAAAACCTTCTCAATTCCTAAACCATTAGTGTAATTAGTACATAGAAGTATAACCCGAAAGGGTAGTAAGACGTGGTGCTAAAAAAGACACAACATCCAGCCCCCAACCATTAATCCATCACTATGAAAGGTTAAATCCACATTTCATCAATGATATATTTTAGTAATCGAACTTGGGACTCTTAGCTCAATAGACAGACACACTACCGACTGAGCTAAGGTGTCGAACTTGTTAAAGTTCTTGATGCCTATTATAATTACTATACTATCTACATCAAAAATAAATTACAAATAATATATTAAATAATAAGTGACCACCTCCGTGGTCTAGTGGGCAGAGTTTCTTGCTACAAATCTAGATATTTTGGGTTCGATCCCCGTGGTTTTCAGATTTTACTGTGAAGTAGTGTGGGTCTAGAACGGGGTAAATTCAGCCTCGTGAGGACAATTGTGGAGCTACTTGAATAAATAATTAGTAGCTCTAGTCTAGAAATTTTAAATTAATAGCTGAAGGGTGCGTTGTGCTGACCACATGATACTGTCTATACACATATGTTGGCCACTCAGTCGGTGAAGATCACTTTTCAGGATGACTATATGGAGATATTTTTAAAATAATAATTTCTAAGTGATAAATATATATATATATATATATTTATCACTTAGAAATTATTATTTTAAAAATATATATATATATATATTTAATTCACGTACCCCTTAAGGTGTCCTCTCTCGGCGTATCTGCATTAAAATAAATATATATATATATATATAATTTACGTACCCCTTAAGGTGTCCTCTATCGGCGTATCTGCATTAAACTACACTAATGGAGTAGGAATGAAGCCAGTAGGATTAATATGGAAGGTATCCGAATTTGTGTCGAAGAAAACTAGAAAACTCTTTATAAAATACCAACCCCTCTATGCTCAGCCAAGATTCGAGCCTCGATCTCCCCTTCATCAACGATCCAAACTAGATGAGCTTGACGTTTAATTCAAGTGCCTACCTATACAGTTATGTTTCAATTCACCAGTTTTAACACCTAGGTTATTTAACATATAATATAAGGTTGGTTTTTTTTACGATTTTTAGCTCGACACACACTGAACAAGGCGCTAAAATGGTCGAGGCACACCATAAGTTTCTTAAGGAGGTATTCATAAATAATACAACTAATATCAATATTGTGTTTAAAAGTTAAATAGCTAGCATTATAATCACTGTGTTATTTTTAAAGATAATGTGAATAAGTTAAAGATATTTATTTATAGTTCATCAAACTATTTCTCGCTTCTTATATTGTTCTTAGCATCGCGTCTTACTAACCATTCAGGTTATAAATTTATGTACTAATTACGCTAATGGTTTTAAGGATTAGTACATTTGTATTTAGAGGAGGTGTACCTTCATTTGCGTGGGAGGAAAGTGGAAAACCATTTTTTGAAAGACCCCCTTCTCCTCAGTTCACCCCACTGAGATTTGAGCCTCCATCTCACCGTCATCAGCAGTCGAGTCTACTGCCTACTGCGAGAGAAGCGCCCTAGACCATGCGGCCACAGAAGTGAGTCGCTTTTTATTGATCTTACTACAAATTCCCAGTACACACCTGTTGACCCTTCATGGTACACTGGTAGAAAAATGTGGATCTAACGGTTAGGAACAAGGAAGGAGTTTTTTTTAACCTAAATTTGGGTTTCACAAAATTGAGAAAAATATCTCAACTATACACAAATTAATTTTCTTAGTGTTTAAATAACCACCTAAAAACATAGAGTTATTTCAAAACGAATAACCCTTGAACCAGTTAATAGAAGTCATAGGAATAAGCTATAATTAATGATATTTTAAGATTATTCCAAGTTTTAGTGAATTGATATGCACATGAAATACTTTTTTTTTAAAGATAAACAGTAATATAATCTCTCCTTAGGTTAGTTATTATTATTAGCACTACATTTTATTACCCGTTCAAGCTGTACACGTAATGGTATGGTGATTGTGAGATGAAATTAAGCATTCACAGTTCAATGTCGAATCTGGACCACGGTGGAGACCTGGCATTCCACACATTCACAGGTTGTGATTAATACACGTCTTGTCAGAGGTGAATGAAAGGTTTGGAAATCAGATAAATCTGTTCCAGGACCGAGAATTGAACCTCAGACCCCTAGAACAGAGGTCTGACACCTTACCCCTAGACCATCAGGTCATCCCTTCAGCTAGATAAATCTAACTAGGCCCTATAATGGATAATCAACGCTACAACAGAAGCTAGGAAATCATTACTAGTTATGATAGTGACGCCCTTGATGTTTATTGTAATCATTTAAATACTACTAATTTAGCTATTTAAAGGTGTAAGCGAAGTACACTACTCCTATAGATCATTAGAAACATTTTTATCATTATCTGTATGGTATTAGCTTTTTAATTAGATGAGAAATAAAATAGAAAACCACACGGAACTTATGCGGGCTTAGTTCATACATCTCTACCCAAGATTGCGTAGAGCGCACCACCGTTCAATTACGTCACAGTCGCGCCTGAGCTTGTAGCCTTGAATACTATATTTCCCTAGTCTATATCAATGACCCAGACTCTTCCAGATGTGTCCCGTTTTCTTCCTGGCCCCTCTTATTCCTCTGGCAGTGAGACTGGCTGCATGCCTGATAAACAAGGAAGGAGATGAAGAGAACAAAAACTGCAGTTAAGGTAGAAAAACAAGAAGCTTGAAATCGGTCTCACTGTCAGACACCAATCTCTTTCAAAAGTTTTTTTTTTTTAAAGAATCAGAAAAGTGTGGCTTGAACTAGTATATTCCATACACGTTAATTTTGACCTTTTTTAAAAAAATAAATATATTAATGCCCTAGGCCCTGTCGAGTGCAAGTCTCAAACCTATTTGTGGGAAGGTGGGCGGGAGTGTGAAAGGTGTGGCGTGACTTCACCACTGACCAGAGAATCCTTCCGCGCCAACAAGAGCAGATGGATCACGTAAACCGTAGATGGCGCTAGGTCTTGTGGAAAAATCATACGTTTTGAAATACCAGTTTTTTCGAGAACGAGTGAAATGTTTATAGTAATATATTTAACACTCCTTAAAGGATAATGTATCGATGTTTATTAATTGTTACATTTTCTTATTTTTTGCTATGAAGCCAGTAGTTTTCTATTGAAAAATGTCAATTGTATATATATTTAATCAGTGTTAAAATTACAGAGAAGTTGTGTACATAAAATTATAGCTTAATCAACATGTTCCCATGGCTTCGCATTTCCACGCCAAATGAAAAGGGCCAATTGCCTTAATGGAAATAAGCTATCTAGCATCCAAATGTTCAAGATTAAGACGTGATTCATAGCAAATGTATATAAAAGTTGACAATTTGTATGATGATCAAATTAAAAAGGGTTAACCTACTTTGGTGGTCGAATGGCTTATATGCGTCACTCTAGCAATAGACTGTACTGCCTATGATGGGGAGATATGAGTTATAAGCCTGGTCAAGTTTACTGATAGTGTTTTTTTAAACTAAACAAGACTTTACTCTCCCGCTACACAAATGCAGGAAAATTTCCTCTCAATTAAATCATACTCACTCTTTGTGTAATTAATTTGTATGCTTATAACCCGAACAGTTAGTAAGACACGGTGACAAAAAAAGGCTCATTAATATAAGTCACCCAATAGATCGTTTTATTCTAAAAAGTTGGACTAACTGGGTATCTACAATAGCAACAACCAGTTCTATAGTGATATCTACATATGTATCTATGCTTACATATATTGATATATAATAATATATATCACAATAATTATATAGATACGTATGCATGTATATGTTTAGGTTTGCATAGATATAATATATGTGTATATATAAGTCTGAATAAATATACATATATATGTATAGGTCTGCATAAATATATATATATACATAAATAGAGATTAAAATATTGTAATTTTGAAGAGAAAATCTTCAGCAATCGTAACTTAAAACCAGAGGAAAGATAAAACCAACATTTTGTCTTTGACAGAGGAGAGATTTAGAAAATACATCTTAACTCGGAAAGCTATGTGCCCCAAAGAGATAAAAACAAGAGAAAATCTCGCATCGTAAAAAAGAGGAAATAAGGGAAGGGGGAGGAGAGAAAAGGATAGAAATAAACTAAAACAAAAATAATTATTCTTGGCTAAGCAAAAATAAAGAGCAGCAAAGACTTAGAAAATAATTAAGGCGAAAAGCAGCGTACTCAAGCCTTCTGTCCAAAGAGGATTATAAAACGTAGCAACAGCGGCAGACTATGAACACATTGCAATGTGTTTTTATTTCTCAGGGCGTCGAAATTGTTATGCAACCACTAATGGAAAAAGACCAGCTGATATTTGTCTGTATGTTCTTAAGGGGGCACCTTGGTTAGCGAGAAATTGACACGTAGACGTTCAACTATAACGCAATATTTAATTCTACGATGTATTATTTTTAGATATAGTCCATGCCAAATAATAGCCGAAATAATCCTAAGGGGGTTCATTATCATTTTCAGCCCTATAATTTGAGTTTTATTTATAGTAAAGAATGGGACTTTATATTATTATTATCGATATTTTAAGCATATTTGCGGAGCTATAAGACTAGATTTGATGAAAATAGTCTCTAGATTCAGACTTCCTTTAAGAAATACACTCTTTTTTTGGTGGGCTCATAACAGACAATTTTAAGATAGGCCTATTTGACAACTAGCAGCCAGCTTCCATTTTACCTCGAAATAACAAGTTTCGTAGTTTTACTCCCCCTCTTTCTTCTTATTATTATTATTACTAGCGTATAACCCAAACGGGTAGTAAGACGCGGTGCTAAATAAAACATATATATTATTATTACTATTATTATCAGCACCGCGTCTTACTACCCGTTCAGGCTAAACGAACTTACGCTAATGTGTAATGGTAGGGTGATTGTGAGATGAAATGGAGGTACCTACAGTTTAACGTGGGATCCGAACCACGGTGGAGGCCTGGCATTCCCCACATTCACAAGTTGTGATTAATACACGCCTTGTCACTCTTTCTTATTGACATGACAAAGTGTGGTTGTGGGTTAAGGTCAAAAGTGCGATAAGTTTAGACAGGAAATAGAATTATTTCATGTATATATGTGTATAAGTATGCATGTATGAATGTGTGTATATATTTATATGCATGTATGTGTTTATATGTGTACATGTGTGTATGCAGGACCCCTGTAATGGGGGAGGGGGGTGCGAGCGGGGTGATCACCCCAGGTGCCGTGAACAAGGGGGCACCGATAGATGGCCCTCGTACCCATTTGTCTTAGAAAATCATTTTAAAAATCTAAATTATTATTATTATTAGCACCGCGTCTTACTACCCGTTCGGGCTATACGCACTTACGCTAATGTGTTATTGTAGGGTGATTGTGAGATGAAATGGAGGACCTACAGTTTTAACGTGGAATCCGAATCACGGTGGAGGCCTGGCATTCCCCACATTCACAAGATGTCTTGTCAGAGGTGAAGGAAGGGTTTGGTAAGCAGATAAATTTGTGCCGAGACCGAGGATTGAACCCTGGCCGCCAGCATAGAAGTCTGACACCTTACCCCTGGACCGCCATAAAAATGTAAAGATTGAATATATTATAAGGACATTAAATCAGATTCTAACGGATAATGTTGCCAAATTTTTTAAATACATCTTGTAAACATTAAAAATAAAATTGTATAATGCGTTGTGTTATAAAACATCAGTGCAATTAAATCGGTAAAGTGAAAAGAGCGACCGTTTTAATCCAGTGGCACCACTACGACGTGAATTGAGCTAAAAACATAATTAAAAGTGTGAAGCATAACCTTTGAATGATCTAAAAAGAGTTTTTTGATTGGTGACATTTGCACAATAATTTTTGTACTGGTTGTTATTTTCTCCATGGCAGTAATTCTTAGAATTATGGTGTAAATATGAGATGGTGTGAATGGTGGGTATGGAAAAAGCGCTTCTTTCAAGGTCGCCCCAAGCGATGAGTTCACATACGGTGGCACTGTTTGTATGTGATTACTGTTAAACCGTCCATCAATTTGTCTGTTTCTTTGTCTGTATGTGGGACTACAGCAAAAACAATTTGATGGATTTCATTTAAACTTGATGTAGGTTATATTATTATTATTAGCACCGCGTCTTACTATCCGTTCGGGTTATACGCACTTACGGTAATGTGTAATGGTAGGACCCGCCTCGGTGGTGTAGTTGGCTAACGCGCTTGTGTTGAAGATCGACTGCTGAGGACGGGGAGATCGAGGCTCGAATCTCGGTCGGGTGAACCGGAGGTGGTTTTTCCAAAAATTGTTTTCCACTATCCCTCCACGCAAATGCGCGTTAACTTCCTCTAATTTAACCTTGCCAATTCCTAATCCATTAGAGTAATTAGTACTTAAAAGCGTATAACCCGAACGGGTAGTAAGACGCGGTGCTAAATATTATTATTATATGTAATGGTAGGGTGATTGTGAGATGAAATGGAGGACCTGCAGTTTAACGTGGAATCCAAACTACGGTGGAGGCCTGGCATTCCCCACATTCACAAGATGTGATTAATACACGTCTTGACAGAGGTGAAGGAAGGGTTAGGCAATCAAATAAATCTGTGCCGGGATCAAGGATTGAACCCTGGACCCCCAGCACAGAATTCTGACACCTTACCCATAGACCGTCTGGTCATCTGTAGGATAGATATATTATATGGTCATACCTATAGGCTAATATGTGATTTTGATTTTAATTCTAAAATTAAGGGTTTACTGATGACTAGAGGCTGTCAGGCACCCAGAATTTTGGGCAATAATAAATTGGGCATCTAAGAATCACGGAATATTGGGCGTGTTTTTTATGCCCGTATTTCAATTGGGCATCTCATTATATCAAGTATATAATGCCATGTTAGCATTAACCTCTAATTCAAACTTTGAAAATAAAAGTGTTTAACTGATATTCATAATTTAATTATTTCAATTCAACTAATACTAAACAAAGGTAAGTATTATTTTTACTAATTCATAAATTACTATGCTTGCTTTCAACAAAATTTTGATAGCGTTTTTCACCGGTTACAAGTCTACAACATAGTAAATCACGATTCCTACGATATAATTTACTCTGTCATTGCCAACAACATAGCAAACTCAACGTTTCCAGATTGAGATTTTTAGGCCTGATGCTTGCAAAAACCTAATTCAAATTAATTTTCTCCACATTTCTTAAACTTATTATTATTTGCCAGATATTTAGGATGTAAATAGAAAAGTACGCATCAAATGAACATTAAAAATGAAACGGCCATTTTGCATTTTCTGACTCTTTTAACTTTTAATTTGAAATTTAATAGGCCTGTGACAAAGTTGATTCTGTCCTTTTTAAAAAATCAAATTAGACTGTTAAACTTATAATTTGAAATTTTATAGGCCTGTGACAAAGTTGTTTGCAAAATTAAATACCCGCCCCAATCTATCCATGCTCAAGTGTAATTTTTTAATGCCCACCCGATACAAATATTTGCTGCCCGACCACGCCTACTGATGACCGAATTTTATGAATTTGAAACTTTTCAAAAAGGCCTTTGTGATTTTGTTCAAAAAGTTATCTAATTAGTCATAATAAATGTACATTTTTTCTAATTTTATTTAAATAAAGCGAGTTTTCAAATTATAAATTTTTGAAAATTTGAACTATTTTAAAAATATTTCCTACAATAAACTGTGGTGGGAATTAATATTTTAAAAGTGCTTCGTAAAGTAATCAAAATTATACTTTTTTCTTTGGGAAAATTATTTAAGGGTAGTTTACACTTAACAACTTAATTTATTAGCCCTTATGCACAAACGTGTGTACCTCAAAGCCAAATTTTAAATATATCTATTAGATTTTTTTCTTATTAATTAAAGATCCGAGTAGAAAGAAAGAGGTCACTTGCAAGGCAGGGCTTAAAGAAAATAACCTTTAAGTTATCTTCCAAGAACAAAAAACATTTTTCCCAGGCAACGTCAGGTACTTCTTAACTGATATAAGCGTATTGAGAAAGTAATTTGCTAACTGCAGAAAGGTAACATGTTTAAAAACAAAAGTTTTTCAGGAGAAGTCAAAAATTTCTTGCAATCCAAAACTTGTTCCATATCTGCGGTAAATGTAATATTTAAAGTGGCGTCCCACAATAGTATTTTAGAGCACTTGTTTCCTTTAGGCATTAAACGATGCATATGTCCATAGGGGCGATGAAATAGTAAATTACTCAATTTAAATAATTTGTGTAAATGTTTACTTTCTGAATTTAGCAAATCATGTACGAGTTTGTGGTACTATTTATTTAGTTCATTTTAACTTTTTAATTTATGAGTCATAAAGGAGGAAGTTAGTCAAAGGTGTGCTAGAGAAGAGAGAGGAAAGGAAGATCACGAATAGAAAACTAGCTCCTAAATTCTAACCTCGACTGTGAATCAAATATATTCTTGTCACTTAACACTATTAAGTGAAAAACGATTATACTTATTAGCATCACGTTTCACTATCCGTATGGGTTGTATGCATATGTAACTTACTAATTACGCTAATGTGTTAGGTATGAGGAAGGTTGAATTTATAGGAATAGCACCAGTATTTGCTTGGAGAGAGAGAGTGGGAAACAATTTCCGAAAAATATCAGTACACCCGATAGGGTTTCAAAACCGGAATTCTTCGACATTAGAAGTTCAGTCTATTACGGGATTGACGCCTTAGAATCTTAGATCATTCGGCCACCAAAGCAGATAGTCATTAATAAAATGTATACATTTCTATTAATTATCTTGTTTCAAGTGATACCCGCAAAGGTACCTGAGCAGTCCAACGAGTAATACACGTATAAAACTTTATTTTAGCACCGCGCCTTGCTATCCTTTCGGGTTATACGGCTATGTAGGGGCTACTAATTACACAAATGGGTTAGGGATGATGAAGGTTTAATTTAAAGGAAATGCACCCGCATTTTCGCTTAGGAAGAGTGGAATACCATTTAAGGAAAACCACCCCCAGTGCATCCAACCAGGATCGAATCCCAATCTCATCATCTTCAATAGTCTAGTCCAACACGAGAGTAGCACGTTAGACCACGTGGCCAACGAAACAGGTTCGTATATAACTTGTTTGTCAGTTGAGAGATAGGTAGGAGGTTTGAATCAAAGCTGGGTGACAAGAGGAATTCTACATGGTTCTCTCAACCTCTTTCCAAGATATTGGAGCTGCAATTCATCTAAACTGCTATCCTCATGTTTACCCCTAAAATTTTTAATAACTCTTGGTTAAATATTTAAACATAAAAATGAAAACTTTTTTCTCTTCGTAAGGCTTATCATCTGTGTTTATGACATATATTCTAGACATGTGTAGATCACCATGTGATGAAAATTAAACTCTATGTTTATCCTGGAGCAATATTTTATTTATTTTGGTCGTAAAAAAGTTTTTTCTTTAGAAACTGTAAAAACATATTTTCCCACACACTTACCTTGAGTCATGATAAGGAAAGTAAGGGGTCACTAGCGAAACCAAGTAAGTTTAGGGGGGTGCGGGGGGGATGGAAATGTTAATATAAATTGCTAAATATTCAACAACCAAAGATCATAAAGATATCAATAAAAGCTATCTTAGTAAAATGACATTTAAAAACTCTTATTTAATTAATATCATTCCAATAACGCAATAACATTGATGAAACATACCAAAACCAACAAAAATAATAACTTTACACTAATGGGGAAATAATTTTTTTAAACATGTAAATTGTAATTTTTTTGTCCTAGTTTTTTCCTGTATACCATTTCTCAAAGTTATACGTAATTTACAGCATAAGTTCATGTTTCCTTATTTTATTAAACTAACTGAAATTAAATTTTCCATTTACCAAAACAAAAAGGTATCGTTTGGTTAAAGCTTATAAAAATGAAATAAAATATTTTTCTATACTAAATTTGCTTCAGTTGTTTATTCCAGGTAGTGACATTGCTACCAGTAGAGTTTAATCTACGTCAGTGGGTGTAACTGGAGTGCATGACTGTCCCCGATGGTTCGGATTCGAGTTTAAGTACCGTGCAAATATCTACAGAATGGACTAGAAGTGGTTTTCCGCATGCAATCCATCACTATGGTCATATTCCATCACCTCTTCACACTAATGTGGAAACAATTTATCAATACTTACTCTTATCATCATTATTCCATAGGTTAGGTGACTAATATATATGGTGTTAAACTTACAAATGAAATAAATAGTAGACCTACTATACAATCGATTATACATTATCGTGTAGTCTATTTATTTATTGTAACAATATTTTCAAAATTATGTTCTCATTAAGCTACACTTAATACGTTTTTCTCTGAAAACCATTATCATTTTTATAAAATGTATGAAACACTCTTCATAACTGCGTTTTGAATAAAAATTGCGATACAATTACGGATTAAATGAAAACATTTTTAAATGAAGAAGAAAATTTTTAATTAAATTCTAAGAAACCCTTTACAGATATTCAAGAACTGTTTATATCCCTATGTGAAGAAAATACTCATCTAATTTTCTACTGAAGACATATTTTATTTATTTTAGATAAATCAAATTGTTTGTTATGAAAACTGCAAAAACACTGATCTTTTCTGGCGTGCCCTACACACCCACCTTAAATATGTGAACTAAAAAATACTGTTGGTTATTACCAAACGTTGGTGTCTTTTTAGACAGTTTTTATTAAAACTATATCTCAACTTTCTTTAAAAAATGTTATGGAAAATAATAAAAACCAAAAAACTCACAGACCTATGATTGATAACAGTTCACTTTGTAAAAGTGTCGCAAAGGCCCTTGTTGCTAGGAGACGTATCTAGTCCCATGTGTCACGGTTTTGCTTGTCTCGTACTTCACATAAATACAAAGAAAATATACAAAAACTCTTTCGTTCTACAAGTTTACCATATTATTTTTCAAAAACTTGTTATTTATATTAAATCACAAATAAACTCTGTTCCCTTATGCCAGTCTCCAGAAACTTGCTTCCGCGTCCCTCCCTTGACTCTCCCATACCCTAACCCTCTAAAATTCCCATGGGGGGTGTGGGTTTGATATTCCTACCATCCCTACCTACCCCTCTTCATTCAACCTTTTTTTTCCCCCCTTGTTCGTTTTCCACTTTTATTTATTAATGGTTACGTTTGCTTTTAGCGTTCGTATACCGAGCATAGCTTTTCTGTATAAATATGTCATGCAATTTCAGGCAACGTTTGTGGAAGTTTTGAGCATTCAAAAACAAGAGAATGGTGGAGTAAAAGAGAAAAGTACGGTGTAGGAAAGAGGTTGAGGGGAGGGGAAAAAAAAAAGAATGCCTTATATTTTCATAGTAATGTGGCGTTATGAAAATTGCAGTATAGTTTATGTACAATCCTGTCCACCGTAACTCCAGTGGCCTCCGCGTGTAAAGCTGAAAATTTGCTCTCATTTCGTTCCCAAATAAAATAGTAGGTAGAAATAGTAAAAAAAAAAGTGTCAAAAAAAGCTTGAGTAAACGTGAATTATAAGAGCTTTACAGGTTTTTTTTAGGACCTTACAAAAAAAACAGGATTTTTTTGGGGTCAACGTAAGAGATTTAAAAGTTCAAGCGAGTAGTTTATGATTAATTTTTTTTTTAATTCAGCATTTATGAAGAACTCACATTTCAATTGAAAGTGTTTTAGATTTTTCTTATACCTGGGTTTTTACAAACGATCTGGTGTATAAAAATAATGGTTTATATACAAATTAATTTATAGATATTAACCATTAATTTCTATGACAAACAATAGATAAACCTACTATTATTATTATTCCTATGAGTTAAATATTTATTAAAATATTATTTTAATGATAATACACAAAAATAAAATTCCATCAACATATTCATAACCACTCAAACATTTGTTTTATTAGTTAGATCAACATAATAGCTATTAACGGATTAATATATCCAACAAGGAGCAGAGGGCAGTTTTAAGAGAGAATAAACACCAATACCAGCGTGTACCGCTTCGCTGGCCGCATGGTCTAAGGCGCTACTCTCGCAGTAAACTTGACGCGCAATGACGGGGATATAGAGTATCGAATCTCGCTTGGGTATACTAATAGTGTTTTTTACTAAATGGTTTACCACTTTCCCTCCATGCAACTGCGGGTATACTTCCTCTAAATATAACCTTCCTAATCCCTAAAACTATTAACGTAATAAGTATATAATCCGAACGAGTAATAAGACGTGGTGCTAAAAAACATATTAGCGTGAAGAGAGGGTGAGGAAATAATTAAAATAATCTGTCTAAAACCAACCTTATTGTAACTATACGATATATTAACATAGCCCTCACGCTCACTGTAAATCCAGTATATTGCAGAGGCTGGCACACCAAACCTCTTGAACACCGTTGTGGATCCCAACATAATATTATAAATTAAATGGTCACATGTATTTAATTTCACCTCTAGCTTGGTGTAGATTTAATTCTTGTTTAGAACAATTATTTGTATTCACTTTTAACAAATCAAAATAATCTGCACCGATAATCACGTGCTAAAAGGTGTCAAAACTCGTATATTCTAGTATATCTTTGACTGGAATGTGAGTGTTTGAGCCAGGCCTCCACCGTGGTTCGGATTCCACGTTAAACTGTAGGTCCTCCATTTCATATCACAATCACCCTACCATTATACAATAGCGTAAGTGCCTATAACCCGAACGGGTAGTAAGACGTGGTGCTAATAATAATAATAATAATGAGGGTTTGAATTACAGTTACGTATATTGTGCTATAATTTAATTCCTACTATTTCCTATGATCCCCTCATGAAAATGCACGTACACTTCCATTAAAATCTACCTTACTAGCCACTACCTAATAAGTGAAAATATGGTAAAAGCCCGGATGGATAGTAAAACGCGGAGAGAATAAATAACGTAACAAATTTAATTCAGATGCGACACCACTCTTTCGGGCTGTGCACACACACACACACACACACACACACACACACACATTTTATTTTTAAATCACCACGTTTTACTACCTGTTCGGGTCATACTCATATGTACTAATTACGCTAATGTGATAGGAACGAGAAAGCTGGGCTTTAGTTAAGCTGTACATATTTGCATATATATATATTGAGAGAGTAAGAGTTGGAAACTATTTAGGTAAAATACCACACCCAGCGGGACTCGACCCAAGAACCTTCTAGTCACCAGACCATACGAGCTTGACATTTACCCCACGTGCCCACCAGATACGGCTTACAAACAAATAAAAACAGACATTTTATCTTTAGGATGGCAAGTGTTTTTCCAATCTTGATCAAAAGAACGTCAATTAGTTTATAAGGATACAAATTAGAAACAAACCATATATATCCTGTGACTCACGCAATCCGTTGAAAGCCCTGAACTTCCATACATAAATTCCCCAGAGGGGTGGTGTTAAGACATCGGTGTAGGAGGTATTGAAACAGGGAGCAGGGGTAAGGGGTGTGGGGGTTAAACCAGGAAGTCATGTGACTGACAGACAGACTAGAGACTTAACCTGGATTACACCGGATCCAACCTATCACATCCCATCGCACGTCAGCTTATGAAACCAACTGTATGTTATCATTCAAACGAGGGGAGTGCAATTGAATGTTTAATGACTGATGGTGGCTCTTAGTTATGCAACTGCGTGATTGAGTTATCTCTGTGAGAATCTGTGAGCTGTAGTTATTTATTTTTAATATAGTAGGCCTCACAGTAACTAAAGTATGATTTTGATCAAAATAAAATTTCCCACTTGCATCTAGACCGACTTTATAGATACTATTTGTGAATTAATTGAGTTAAATAATTGTAACCACCGCATACAATAAAAGATAAATGTAATTGATATTTGATCTATAATGTTTTAAGGACTAACATATGTAATTTAATCCCAAATTAAACATAAGACTTCATGAAATTGCTTTGATCCATTGCCATGTAGATCATACCAACCTCAGTGGCGTAGTTAACTAACGCACTAGTTTCGTGATGAGCTCGACTGCCGAGGACGGGGAGATCGAGGTTCGCATCTCGGTCGGGTGAAATAGGGTTGGTTTTCACCAAATTGTTTTCCATTCTCCCTCCACACAATTGAGTTCTCACTTCCTATAAATTCAACCTTCCCAACGTATAAACCACTAACTTAATTAGTACTTAAGCTTTTAGCCCGAATGAGTGCTAAAAACATTTTTTTTTAATTAACATAAATCATCTAAAATTCACGCCAATTATCCTTTACCCCTTTGGTTATCCTCCCATCCTTAACGTTCCTTACCTGTTTTTTATTTATATATTCGCCCGTTTTGGTGGCCGCATGTTCTAAGGCGTCACTATCGCAAAATACTAGACTGCTAGGACGGGAATATCGTGGTTGAAACCCCGATTGGCTATAAAGAGGGTATCTTTTCTTAGATGTTTTTCCCCTTTCCCCTTCCTCTAAATTCGACCTCCCTCAGCTTTAGCCCATTAGCATAGTTAGTAAACATGTGTTTAACCTAAACGGGTAGTAAGACGTTGGGCTAAATTATTATATATATATATATATGTATATGTGTGTGTGGTTTGCCCTAGGTCACACCAATCACTAATCAATATTGACAACATTGTGCTTTGATATCAATAATTATATATATATATACAGATAGATTGCTAATATTGTGCTAAATTTTTGTTTATATATATTCAGCAATAGTGATAAAATTATGCTTTATTATATCATACATATAAAACAATATTGATAACATCATGCTTTATTTTATATATTACTGGCTCAATAAAGCAGGGGATTGTTTGATTTTCCTGCTGCACCAAATGTGGTACGTGGTAGTAATTAGTGGGCTTGGTGTCTATTTATATATATAAATATATATATATATAGATATAAATATATATAAACACAATGCTATCAATATTAATACATATATTAATTCCCACATTGCATTGAATAAATAGTATTTATTAAAGTAATGTGCAAATCAAACTATTTTATAGATATGAGCTATTAATTTATTTGACACACACACTGTAATATTATTATAATCTGAATGTACATAAAATATATTTAATACATTCATGTTGACTCAAACATTTGCTTATATTAGTATTTAACTAGTTATTTTAAGAGTTGGACAATATATACATACAATATGGTTTATTCTGATCTCCAGGTAAAATATTATACATGTTGTAGGGGGTGACAAGACTAGTATTTACACGCAATGGACATTGGTAGGTGACGTCAAAATGGCGGTACTAAGAGACGTCTAATTGGGCGCCGTATGCACCTGGGAGGTAGGCAACACATGCAGCACGCCGCGCAAACCCACACAGGGATACTACTCCCACCCCAGACACACACTATGGTGCCAGTGTAGCAGAGCGGCTTTGCGCCGTTGGCTACCAACATGGAGAGACATTACACGTTCCCTGAAATTCCAGACATGTGTTGTGGGTACGGTTCTACTGGAAGCAGAACGTATGTATGAATAGATATATCCAAACTGACGCCATCCTCGCATGTTGCTAGTCATAATTTACACAACACTTCACTTGTTATTTGCTGAAGATTGATGAGTTGCCTAACCCCAAAGGCGCATACGGTGCCAACTTTGACGTCTCGTAGTGCCACCGTTTAGCGTCACTGACCCCAAGTTCATCACGTGGAAATACTCGTCACCCCCTACAGACTGTATAATTTGTTAACTGGATATCTGAATAACCCTGTATATATACATATATATATGAGATGACCTTGGTGGCATTGGTTTAAATTGTTTGTCCCCCCACTCGATGCACCAGGATTCAAACCCAACCAATATCAATGGTATTTTACCTCATCCGTAGCATGGTTTCCTTTGAAGAGGAAGTAAATTCACCGGTGCCAAGACAGTATGCAAAATATGAATGTAAGATATATGAGGTTTCTTTCCGAAAATAATTGTAGGTTCTTTTTCACTCAACCCGCCTCGGTGGCGTAGTTGGCTAACGCGCTAGTCGTGTTGAGCTCAACCGCTGAGAACGGGGAGATCGAGGTTCGAATCTCGGTCGGGTGAACTGGGGGTGGTTTTTCCTAAATGGTTTTCCACTCTCCCTCCACGCAAAAGCGGGTTCACATACTCTAATTCAACCTTCCCAATTCCTAATCCATTAGCGTAATTAGTACTTAAAGCGTATAACCCGAACTGGTAGTAAGACGCGGTGCTAAATACTACTACTTTTTCACTCAATCATAGAAATTCAGTGTGGAAAGCAATGGAATAGTATCACACTTCAGGACTTCCCTAGTACATCTACAGTACCTTATCAAAGGGCGACAGTAACTAGATAAAGAGCTTAGTGTGCGTGCTACTCTGGATGGATGGGAAGCACACCATGGGCTACATCCGGTCTGTATACTTACGATTTGTTTTTATTATTTTATTAAAAGTTATATTTACAGATTGAAAGAATCAACATGTAAATATATAAAAACTGTTTAAGTACCTTTTATAAAAATAAAAATATCTTCCAATCTTTCCAATCTAAATAGGACTGCAAATATGCGTGCATGAACTAAATTTTGTTTAGCACGGCGTCTCATCATCCGTTAAAGCTATAAGCTTATATACTAATTAAATTACTGTTTTTAGGGGAGAGGAAGACTATGTTTAGAGGAATTATACCCGCAGTTGCGTTGAAGGAGAGGGAAAATTAATTTTGTAAAAACAACCCTATTACACCAGACCTAGATTCGAACCTTGATATCCTCATCATCAGCTATCTGCAAGAGTGACGCCTTAAACCATGTGGCCACTGAAGTGGGAAAATTAATTGTTATGTTACATTTCTGACATAGCTACAAATCTTAGCAGTGATTAAGGTAAAAACAGCCTTTTAATACATTAATTTATTTATCATCATAGCTATCAGTGACTTAGGTTTAAGAAGTATTTTAGCAGAAATGTACCCGTATTAGCGTAGAGAGGGATGGATAGAAAAAATAGTGAAACATTACGTGTGGAAAACCACCCTAAGTGCATCCGTCAGATATTTAAAACAAGATCTTCCCATCATATAAAATCCAGTAAATTTTTAGCTTGAGGCTGTAGACCATGTGACCACCTGTTCAACTATAAAAACAAATATTACTAAATAAAATATATTTGGTATTACAATATTGCGACTCCTATATAAACCCTCACTTATGCACTTCATCTCGTTTGATACAGGGCCCACATCAACCCAAGGGAGGCTAGTAAAATAAAGGGTGGGGTGGTTAAGTAGTTACGCCCAGTATCCTTCACCCCCTCCAGTTACCTACCACCTTCACCTCCCCTTTACCAACATTCTCTCATATATTGCCTTAAACCACCCCGAACACTAATCAATGTTTCACGAAAACAAGAAGTTGTCTCCCTTAAATAAATCATTAGTTGTGAATTGACGTGGGACTTAACGGAGGCTGCCACGAGAAGAAGGAAAGAGGGTTTGGGGGAGGGGGGCGTTATGAGTGGGAAGCATAACGTCGATAGATCTTGACATCACCGTGGTAACATAGGGGGCGGGTTCAGTTATTATAGTAGCTTAGTGATACAGACAGAGGGAGGGATCACAAATGAATGTTTCAATATATCAAGGGATGGAGAGTGGCAAGGGAAATTTAACATAAATATATCAAATAAAGGCTATAAATATATTTGTCAACTTTTTTACCTTGGATATATTTTTGTGTTCGATGTTTAGAAAATGTACTTTCGATTTTGTAAGTTTATACACTCATACATTAATGACAACATTTACAGAAATTAAATCACACGGAAACTGGTTCAAGTGCTTTTAAATTAACGCATTTAAAGCTTATGTTTGAGTATGTTTAACTCATTACTAAAGTTCCCGAAATTGTATATAAATTAGATAAATTTAGTAAAAATATTTAAAACTATTTTCTAGCACAAAAATTAAGTATACTTTACTTAAAGAATAAGTGTCTTATTACAACTCTTGTGTTTGCTACGATCGTTAAGGTATCCTTAGTTTTAATGTTTCTGATGTAATATTTATCATTCTCTGAGAGGATATGAATAATAAATTCAAGTATAAAATTGAAAGGGGGGGAGGCGTATGGGTGTGAATTTAATAGTTGAGGCTGTACAAAAGTGAGTGCACAGACAAACAAAAAGATGGCATATATCCTGACCTTCATATTAAAATCATATGTAATTTCACTTCATGAAAATTAAAATCTTTAATTTCATGTATTTATGCTTACATGTGCATTGTGTGTAGTCTATGCACAAATATAAGCTATGAAGGTGGAAATTAGCTTTGGGTAAGGATTGAACCATCACTTGGTACAACTTTCAATTAAAATAAACTAATCACATTATAATATACTAATATGTTTGCTATCAGGTCTAGTAAAATAAAATGTACTTAACATTGTGCCTATTTTTATATCTTATAATTTAAATGTATATAAATTCTAATGTATAATACAGATTCTAAAGGGAACACGCTAACCGTTAAGCTTAGTTACAAATAATTAAGTACCATCTTCAATCTTGTTTGAACTAAATATCTTACCTTATAATATACGTATTACAGATCACCCTATATGATTATAATTACCTTTGTAGATTGATAAAGGTAGTTTGAAGAGGTGTTGCTGAGGATGTGATATTACACAGAGATAATAAGGTGGATTTAGGCAATATTGTGTCAGAATTTAATATAGCTTGCAATTGTCAACAATATTAAGACATACACACCCTTCAAATAATTAGATTTAAATGAGTATATATTGTAATTTTGGTTAGATTAAGTGTTATTAATAAGTTTCAAACGTGTAATATACTAAAGTAATATTTGCATGCGATTTAGTGTTCATTTTTAGTAATTATATTTTATTCTTCCATATTTTTAGAAAAAAATAATTCTTTAAAATAACTATTAAGGTATTTCCATTTGAGACCATTATATATTTCAAACTAGAAATGACAAGCTAATATGTACAGCATATATTATAGAAGGCTACATGTGTATCAAGTTTGATAAAAATATTTCAAAAGAAATGTGTTTTCTAAATTATATATTAACAACATTGGTCGTAATTTTATACTCAAGAGTACTTTATTTTACTCTTATTAAAAATCACATTGAAAGTTAAACCTTAGGCACCGTCGTAGAATTAAATCAAAACTTATATGACACCTAATGTTAATTTATTTGATTTTCCATTTGTGGATTCTTCTATTCTTCTAAATAAAATTAATTGCAATACAATGTAATATCACTGTTTTTATTGAATAATACAATCGGCCATCCTATTGTATATAGTAAACATTCATTCAAGGGTAACTACATTTCTAAAACATAACTATCCACATTGGTGGTCACTCTTATAATGAATTTGATTGGCTGTGGCGTGGAGGTCAAGGCTTGAGTCCCAAATTGTATCACTAAGGTAAGTTTTCTACATGTGATGTAACTAGTTCTTTTTCGCACTAATATGGGTATATTTCCTCTTAACTACCCTCCACACCCTACCCTTTAAACCAAGCCTTAACTATTATTATTATTATTATTATTATTAGCACCGCGTCTTACTACCCGTTCGGGCTATACGCACTTACGCTAATGTGTAATGGTAGGGTGAATGTGAGATGAAATGGAGGACCTACAGTTTAACGTGGAATCTGAACCACGGTGGAGGCCTGGCACTCCCCACATTCACAAGATGTATTGTCAGAGGTGAAGGAAGGGTTTGGTCATCAGATAAATCTGTGCTGGGACCGAGGATTGAACCCCGGCCGCCAGCACAGAGGTCTGACACCTTACCCCTAGACTACCAGGTCACCAAAGCCTTAACTAATTTTAATATTAAATGTAATAAATAAAAATCTCGTTCTTTAAACAAATGTTTTGGATCGTTGCATTCAGATCAACCTTGAACATCTAAACTTCAAACTCACATTTACTGTTCACGTCAATAGTGCAACTAAAAAACACACAATTAAAACAAACCATCTATTAATAATGGGGCCTATCTCTTTTTCAGATTGTAGACTGGACTCTCTTGTTTTATTTTTTTCTGTCCATTTTGTGGTGTACATTATGTATTAATGTTGATCATCACTCTTGTGTAGACACAACCCTTAAATTACTAATCCCAATTTCATTTGAAATTTCCCTGCATCGTTAGTTGCAGTTGTGACAAATATGGTATGATGAGGGGAACAATCGAATATCCAACATAACACACTGTGCCTTTTGATAGTTTCACTTTTTTTTCATTATATTCAATTTTATACCGAAATTATATTATGTAAGTAAGAACTGTACTTTTATCTATTCATACTGTATATTTATTTTACTGAATTCTCAAGAATTTTTAAAAATTTAATTTTGATCATCATTGAAATAATTTTAGATTATATTGTCTGAACCAGTGCTTTGAATCTATAAGATAGTGTATTCCATATTAGTGGTCATGTGGTCTAATGCATTAAGCTCACGATAAATTTTACTGATAGTAATGGTAAAAATCTAGATTTTAATATAAGTCTGTAGCAATGGAGGTAGGCTAATATATGTTGTTATAAATATTTAATTGTGTACACCTCATGTGAATGACTAGTTACACTAAATCTCAGCCCCATACATTAATTACTTTACCTTAGCAATGGTACGGGAAAAGAATGAAATAGTTTCCTGGCAAATTTCTGCTTTCCAGCTCATCTATAAGTACATACACACACACACACATACTTACTTTTAAACACTTAGAGTAGATACAACTTCTCTCCTAATTTATATATTTTTTGAACACTTCTTTCAACATAGTGTAATGATAAGTTCATATTGAACAAATTTATTCAATAATATTATATTATTATTATTAGTATTATTATTATTAATAGTAGTAATGTTGAGTTTCTAAATATGTATGTTTATAAATACAGAAATTAAGAAATTTAATCTAAAATATTCTTTGTTATGAAATAGTTGTATGTTTAAGATTAGCAAAAATTAAATCAAAAATATTGTTTGGTGAATCTGTATTAAAGCAAACAAAGTTTTAGGTTATATATCGTAATATTAAAATTGAGAGCTTACACAATAATTTATGTGCTAAAATATATATTAATAAATTCCAATTAGATTAAAGATTATGTACTTACCTGCCAATAATATTTTTTCTTATTTCCCGATGTGCTCTAAAGCTTTAGTTTAGTGAAATACTTAAAATCAAATCAAAAATATAAATATATTTATATTATTCCCATTCAATACGCCCTAATGTATTATAATGTTCTATAAATAAATGTATATAGAATATAAGGCAGCGCCAGAGAAAGACATATATTTGAGTGTCTAAGATTGTGACGTCACTCAGTACACAAGACAGCGCGTTACATACACAAAGCTATACGGTAGACTAACAGAGTTGTTAAAATTAAGATCACATTTTGGAAATTTAAATTATAAATAAACCTTTAAAATCAACACCAGTGTTCAATTAACGCCACTACTATACTTATTTTTATATATGTATGTTGAGCATTTTAATATTAAAACATAGCTACTGTGTACTGGGTGATTTAAGCAAGATATCATCAAATTCATCAAAGGGGCGCTACCTTTTTACTACCTTTACATTGGTATTTATTGTTTTTCTGGTCGACTTTATCACCAAGTAAAACTATCACCTTCAAATCATTATTATTATTATATCAGCACACTACTTACAAGCTACAGTAATTGTATAACAAAACACTCAGCCCCTTAGACATTAATTAATATTTGTTGTGATGGACGAAGCCCTGGTTTCATCTTCTAGTAAATTTTTCGTCCTTGTCAGGAAGTGAATCCGGTACTCTAGTTTTAGTACAGAGACGTGCTACTAACTTAGAACGTAACTATACACACGTTTACCTAAGGGTTCAATTGGCCGTCTGACCGACCACATGACGATTTAAAATCTTGGCTAAGCCCCGGTGAGTAGTTCTAACCCGACTAAAGTTATCGACCAAGCCACCAAATTGGGACCCTGGCTACCAACAGGTGCATATTTAACGTACCCTAGCACCCCACCCCCCAAGCTTGAATTCATTTACATAACTTAGCAATGTAAACACATACGTTTCTCTTTTAAAAAAACATCGGGGCGCTTGGTTAGGTCCACATATTAGCAGCAAAGGGAATTAGCTACCTTAACTAGAGAGGAAAAACGGTCACTTGTATGTGTATTTTTTACAATTATAATGTAGAATTTATTTTGATTTTAAGGGTGGGAGAGATGGGCTTTAATATATTGGAATAAATCTATAAAATTGGTTTAACTTAGATAGTGTATTAATATTAAAAGCATTTTAATAGGGAATCACTCCTAAAACTATTTCCATAAGGGAATTGAATAAAATAGTTAAATAAATGAAAACTTTGATCAAGTTTTAAAAATGTAATATAACAATTTTAATTTTATTTTTTTAAAGTAATAATTATAATAATATACATAAAAACATAGATTGTCTTAGTAATATTATTTTAAAAATAATATTATATTCATTATAATTTTATCATTATTAAACCTGATTTTGTGGCCGCATATTCTAAGGTGTCACTTTTTCAATAGACAAAACTGCCAACGACAGGTAGATGTATATGATTCCTGGTCAGGTGTACTAAGGATGGTTTACGAAAGTGGTTTTCCAATCTTCATCCAAGAAAATGGGGGTACAATTCTTCTAAATCCAATCTCACTCATCCCTAACACATTAGTGTAATTAATACATATGCATATAACTTTAACAGTTAGAAAAAACGGTGCTAAAAAAATATATTATTCAAACTTAAATCAAATTTGTACCACAATTCTTATAACTCTTAATCGACAGTCGGCATAGGCATGGGAGCTAACACTCCTGACTCTGGTAAATAATTGAAACCCGTTTCTAGAATTCATTCTTACATATTTTTAGAAAGAAAATAAAATAAAATAATAATTTATACAAACAAATGCTGACACATTATTAAAAATTCCCCTTGTTGATATGCACTACAAAAAAATTCTAGCACCACATCTTACTACCCTTTTGGTCTATACTATGGTGCTATCCTTACTGACTGCACACTAGGGTTCCCTACGAGAAAGTTGTACGCATGTCTAAATTTCTCCTTATCAGATAGTGGTGCCCCTCAAACAACTCCTTGAAAGCCGTGAGGTGTCCTAAGATGATTTTGTCGTTGAAACTTCGGCAATCGGTATTTAAGCGTGTGCTTACCACACAATGTCACAAACGCTGGGGTGACGTTAGGAATGCTAAGGTGACTAGGTAAAAACTAAGTGGCAAGGTTCTGTTATTGACCTTGAAAAGACTTAATGGTCTCAGTAGTGTGTCCTGGTGCGCACATCCAACTGTGTCTGTACTAGAACCAGATCCTGGTTCTCCCCTTGTAGAGAGGCTACCGCTATGCCCAAACAATCTACACCTTCTTTCTGAGACCAAGCCACGGCCCTTAACTTCAAATTGAGGGAATTCAAACCCCGTTAGAAGTTATCGCCCCGTTGCTTAATTTGTTATTTAGTTGACTTCTGGTTCGACTCAAGAGGAGCGTTCATTGTGGCCTGGGAAGTCTCTATTTTCTACCTCCCCTGGTAAAAACCTTGAATAAAAGATCTCTCTGAGGACCAACTTAACTTGAAGGTCCTCCCTTACCTTACATAGTTCAGTCGATAACTTATCCCTTAAAGAGTTAGTCAATTCAACTATATACGAGTATATGTCATCTTTGATATGTTGTTGGCTAGTTGCCAACTGTCCCAGCTGTCCCTACAATTTTTGTTGGCTGGAAGCCAACTGTATTTCCAAGTCCAAATTCTACTGATCCAACAACATTATCGTACCAGCCAGAAATTCGGTGGGTGGTACAACCACAGTATGGATTGTGGTTGTCTCGTCAACGGTGTGTTCAGATGTGGTTGTGGTAGGGATAGTTTGTTCTCACAGTTATTTTCTCGGGTCCACTAGGTCAACCCCATCAATCTCACCAAGAATTAACTCACTTCTGTAGGTTTGGACCACTATCACTTCAGGTTACAACAATGTAGTTTTCTCAGGAATATGTACCATGCTTGAATCCATGCTCATGTTCACACTCCTAAGATAGTACCCCCTTTTTCTCACTCCAATGAAACAAAAAGTGATAGTATAGACAATTTACTATGATAGACAAACTTAAAACCTATCCCCATACGTTCAGGGCCCTACGTTGGGCGCCATTTTAACAACTCATTATAATTCCCTGAGTTAGTTCTAAAATCATTGTAAATATTAAATAATAATAGTAAGAAAAGTTCAGAGGAAAAATATCTACACATAAGAAAACCGGGGAAATATTTTCTGGGTTGTATGTGTAGAAAAATATGAGATATGATTGTATATATAGTATTCAAATGTTAACAAACCAATAAAACAAACTTACCCGTGAAGTGCAATGTGTTCATGTTCACTCATCTTCCATTGCATCAATATATATACCTCGACCAGATCCGTCCTTTAGGGGTGAATAACAGAGCACAAGTTAATATACTACAATAGCCTCCAAAATAAACATATTTTAACTCTGCTAAAATTGATTACTTAGGGTACACTGAAATTGATGGCAATTTGAATTAAAAAACAATAGTTTATAAATAAATGGATTAGAGACAAAAATACTCAATGTATCCAAGAAAACCAACAAAAATATATTGTTTATTTACTATGTTAACTTTTCTAAAATGTTCAGTTCCCCAACTTTCGGGTCAACCAGACTAAAACTACAATATTACTACACATCATTATTTTGTTGATACCAATTTTTAAGAACATCATTAGATATAGTTTACAGAATTTTAGTTATAAATAAAAAATAGAAAATAATCAGATTCTAGCAATGACATAATATTTCACAATGGAGCCAAATGAGTTAGAAGTTCAATATTATTTAGGAAACCAAACAAATTGTCCAACCTAATAATACTGAGGATTTTTTAAAGTCTCCTAAAGATTTTAACCTGGGTAAATTCAACAATATTTCAAGAAGCAAAATAAGATCTGAATATATATTATATATTTATATTATCAGTTCACCGTCGAATAAAGGTAAGATTTCTAAGATTGACGAGGAAAAAAAACACATGAACTCCAAAGTCACACAGTTCTTCCTATCATCTTATAGTATCAGTTATTATTATTATTATTATTATTATTATTTAGTACCACGTCTTACTACCCGTTCGGGTTATACACTTTAAGTGCTAATTACGCTAATGGATTAGGAATTAGAAAGGTTGAATTAGAGGAAGTGAACCCGCATTTGCGTGGAGGGAGAGTGAAAAACCATTTAGGAAAAACAACCCCCAGTTCACCCGACCGAGATTCGAACCTCGATCTCCCCGTCCTCGGCAGTCGAGCTCAACACGACTAGCGCGTTAGCCAAATACGCCACCGAGGCGGGTCATGTAATGGCAGTTAGCTGATAAAATCATTGTAAATGTTTTAGGATGTATCTTGAATATCGAAATATATATATAAAGGAAAATATGGTCCTATAGGATCAGTAGGTGAAATTACTATTTTGAAACTGAAATAAGCTCACCAAATCCTGATTTGTAGCTTCTCGCGTTGTAATAGGCATGGTCCCAAAGGACTATGCTAGATTTAACACAATTTCTCACCATATTTAGTTGAGATTAAACCGGGATCTTCCTGAATTTATAATAGTCTTCTTAATTTTCATGAATAACTTCACTGCGCTAAGGTTTTTTTCAGTTTTTACTTGGATCCGTACTTCAGAACCTCCGCTCACTTTGGACACTCTACCCACCATCTCATTACCCTTTCTCAGGAACCACCCAGCCTATCCACTTTATCCCACATCTCACGAGAATTTCGGCAAAATCGCCTGAAATTGGTGGTAAGATGAAATAAAAAATATTAAATCTCACAAATTGGCCATGTGTAAATACCCAATAAACACGAAAAAACTCGTAAAATTAACCAAAAAATAATAATTCGTTAAACACTTAGAAAAAAACATTTCTAGCTCTCATTCCCGCTAAAAAAAACCTGCCCACCAAAACACAAAACCTAATGACAGATATATTTACGTTTTCTCTCTATTTCTCTCTCTCACTCCCCCCCATTACGAATAAGAAACGCTCTACTAATAGCACACTAATAGCATGTGGTGGGTCCACAAACTACTAAACTAATCAAAATGGATCTCATACAAGAAGATTTAATATAAATAAATTGAATGAAAAAATTAGGGTAAAGGACTAAAAAACAGGTACTTAATCAAAACAACGCAAGGATTAATGTAATATTAAATTTCGGATACAGTTTTTCCAAAGATTTACGCTACCAGGGAACTACATTAAATAATTAATATCCACAGGGAAAGTAGGAATTAAAGCAAGCGTACCGCCAAGAAGGGCATTATACTCAACCTACGAATTTACCTTAAAAGTAGTTCAGAATGAAAAATTGTAAAATTACGGGAGAGTGATGGTAAAAAAACTAGGGGATTATTTAAATTTCTCACAATACACCTATGTTCTAATTACACTAATGAATTAGTCATTAGAAAGGTCGAATTTAGAATAACTGTACCGTCATTTGTGTGGAGAGAGAATGTGAAACTATTTTGGGAAACCACCCTCAGTACACTTGACCGCGTTAGAACCACGGTCTCCACATCATAGGCAGTCTAGTCTATTGCAAGAACGACACATTAGAACACAACTCTTTGACGAATATTTGACTAAAAACCAAGTAAACAGTGTTATCCGGTAAGTCAACTGTTTCCTAAATATAAGTTTTAAAGAAAATCGTTAGTCATTTTCAAAATTTTTAATTCAAAATAAATGTTTCATCAGTAATCTAACCTTAATTTTAGGGATAGGGTAGGATAAAAAGTATCAAATTTGAACAAAATTCATCCATCCGTTTTTTTTATCCGTGGCCAGGGTCAGACAGACATTCAGACGTGAGGCCAGACGGAATTTTAAATTCCACTGGTTTGGGTTTGGCACACATATTCTCGAGGTAAAAAAGTTTACGAGTTTAATACTTGCTCTTATTATATAAAAAAAGGTAAAAATCTAATTTTTCACATCTCATTCATTAGTAAACTTAAATTAAATGAATGATAAAGAAATAGACACCATTATTTGTATTCTAAAAAAACTTACCAGATAAGCTACCAAAATCATTGAAGGCATGTTTTAAATATTTATATTATATTTTAAAAATCAGTTGGCATTTAACTAACCTAAACGAATGTTTACTCCCGTAACAAGTATACAGTACTATTTGTCATGCCACAAAATACCCAGGTATAGGTTTTAAACCAAATAGTTGGATTCATTTTTCCTATATTACAAAATTTTTTAATTTCTCGTAGAAATGTCTTCCTCCTTTACTACCATTAGTTTCTCACATTCATGTAACAGTGGTCAGGAAATCGGTTAGCCCACTTATTCTATTTCACATCAAGTCTCTTTTGTTATCTGTCCACCGCATCGTAAGACCCTTAAGGGCTTTTAGCACTTTGAGTGCGTGCATTACATGCCCATCATCTCTGTGATACAGTTGGCTCGAGATCGTAGATTTACACGAACACTATTGAACGTGGATCAACTCTGATTAAACAATAATGGAGATAAATATTTAATAGATGTTCCTAATACAGAACATTGTTGAAATATTAAATGATATTTGGACAAAATCTTCGTTGAAAAGGCCGTTGTTGACCATTTTAGAATGGCTTCACAGCCAAGTATTGTGTACAAATCTTTATTCGGTCTTAATAAGTATATACTGTAGCTATTAAAAAGAAACTTTGTCACTTTATCCCCCATCGTGACCACGGAAAATTTCGAATAATCATTCGAATACAAATGCACTGCACACATTTCTGGCATTTCGTAGGTCCTTTCTTTTCCTTTTCAACTTCCGTACCCCGCGCGAACCGGAATCCCGCAAGCTGGGCTGGACCTGCTATGATGCACGCTCTTGATTACGATAATCACATGTTTCGGCGGCCGCATGGTCTAATGCGTCACCCTCGTGTTGGACTTAACTACCGATGCCAGGGAGATCGGGGCCTTAATTCCAGCAGGGCTATTATGACTACGACGCAAAACCAATTTGTGACCGTTAGCAGAGAGACGCTAGACTTTGAGTCAAAAGTTATTATGCCTGACAACTTTGCGAAAGCAAAGTCCTTGAAAGAGAAAATATTTTCCTAATAGAGTGACGCTAAGTTGCGCAGACATTTTACTTGTTCTTTGGTTTGCGTTACGGGGTTATGTATGCTAGGTTTTATAATTTTTTGTGTGTTACCTGATTTAATCTTGCCATTTCTTTAGCGCTATATAAAAATCTCAAAAAGTTTTTAGGTGTGTTTCACTTAACCCACCATTAAATAGGCCTATATCATAATGTAGGCCAGGTGTGGGGATAGTACGCTTGCACTGCATGTTAAAAGAATATTTTATTTGAAACATAACATTATCAAAATGCATAATTATTCACCATCAACATACGGATATTTGGGACATTCCAATATTAAGATTAATTGTTTGTAGGTTGTATAGTAGGCTTCAACATATTTGGGATGTTATTGTTAGAAGTCTGTTGACCCACCTCATGGGGTAACATTGATCAAGACGTTAGTATCTTTAATATAATTGTACAATGGTGAGGAGGTAAGGATTTGAATCCTAGATGGGTTTCATGAGTGGTTTTATTTTTCTAAAGGTTTTCTCATTCTCCCTCTACACAAATCCGAATACGTTTATTCTGTAACTCAACCTTTATCATCTATACCCTATTAGTGTAAAACACGTGGTTTAAGGCCTAATCAGTTTAAGATGCCTCAACAAAACTTTAATAATGTAATCCTATTTAAACTGACTCGTACATACAGTAGTAATTACTATCCACATTAATGTGAGTTTTAGGCCTATAAAATATTGCATCCAAAACTATAAATAACCAAAATAGACCCTAGATAAATGTTTACATGCAGTTTGGTTTTAATCTAGGTTTTTTAATCATTAAAGGCTTACTTAATTTATCTGAAACTGATAATTAGTAGTTAGACTTAGTTATCCTGAAGTGAATAAATTGAAAACAACTCATAAAAAATATAATATACCAATAAGACTATTCTTAGTCACTTAACTAAAGTCTCAAGAATTCCCGTTTAGTAAAATATTATGCATTTTATTATTTTTAACCATTCAAACCACCCTCTCGTTCACTTTATTGTTATCTTAGTAGACCGACTAGGTATAAATGCCCATTGTTTTGACCTTAAGTTGTTGAAAATATTCAATGTAAACACTATTTTTGGGAGTTCTTGAACGCTTTCATCAACTTTAAATAACTAGTTTTATATTCTAAGATCTTCACACAACATACTACACTTGTTCCAGTATCAACACAAACATATTAAGAATAAATCATCACCCGCCTCAGTGGCGTAGTTGGCTAACGCGCTTGTCGTGTTGAGCTCAACTGCTGAGGACGGGGAGATCGAGGTTCGAATCCCGGTCGGGTGAACTGGGAATGGTTTTTCCTAAACGGTTTCCCACTCTCCCTCAACACAAATGCGGGTTCACTTCCTCTAATTCAACCTTCCCAATTCCTAATCCATTAAAGTAATTCGTACTTAAAGCGTATAACCCGAACGGGTAGTAAGACGCGGTGCTAAATATTATATTATTATAAAATAAATCATTGGGTCATGAAGCATAGGCCTACATATTATAAAAAGATATTGTTTCTTTATTGATCAACTTTTCAT
This sequence comes from Timema douglasi, assembly GCA_901482245.1. Taxonomy (NCBI): domain Eukaryota; kingdom Metazoa; phylum Arthropoda; class Insecta; order Phasmatodea; family Timematidae; genus Timema; species Timema douglasi. The sequence continues at coordinate 19,673 of CABEEJ010001785.1, read as the reverse complement.
AATAATTCATTTCCTCGTGTGACATTACTATTGGAATGCATATTTTACATTAAGATTTTTTGACTAAAATATGTTGTGTGTATTGAATAATGTAGGCCTAGGCTTAGTAGGGAAACAAAACGATTCAACAAATGTATTAATTTAAGCTAGGTTATATCTTTCTTGCAAAAAATGTAACTTTTGATCAGCTGTTTGGGAAAATAAGAATATATGAATAATTTCCAGTCATGAATACCAGCATTCTTGAAATACATTTACCTAATTTCTAGCCTCTAACTTCATAAAAGGTCATATTCTTTAGAAAAGTGTTGCCAACTGTGGACGCAAACTGCTTTTATTCTGTGCGTTGACGCTAGAAGCAAAGTCGAAGCTAAAACTAGCGGACGATAAAAAGTGTGGTGGTCGTATTAACCCAAACGCTAGCTTTTTCTCGAAAGTTATTATTATTATTATTATTATTATTATACTTTCAGTGCTGGCCTGTTAGAGGTCTTACGACTGTTGGCCAGCACTATAATAAAGGAAATTGAAATTATTATTATTATCACCACGTCTTACTACCCGTTCGGGTTGTACGCACTTACGCTAATGTGTAATGGTAGGGTGATTGTGAGATGAAATGGAGGACCTACAGTTTAACGTGGAATCCGAACCACGGTGGAGGCCTGGCATTCCCCACATTCTTTTTCTTGAAAGTGAAGTTAACTAGCGGTAGCAACTAATTTTCGGTTGAATTGTCATGATAGCCCTGCAGCCGGGTATACTGAAGGTGGTTTTTAAAAAAAAATCAGCTCCGGCACGCAAATGCTGTATCAACCAAATTCAACCTTACTCATTCCTAATTCGTTAGAACGATTTGTACATATGCATATAATCTGAACAGGTACAGTGGCCACATGACTTCTTTGGTGCTGACTGACAGCTCACAGATGACTTCTGACAGTCAACATTTAGGTATATAGCTGAATTTTGACTGTCAGAAGTGACAGCTTCTAAACATATGTTTTTGCAGATCATATGGTTTTGCGTAGGGATACATAATTTGGTCTAGTAACTTTTCAAAACTGTCAGTCAGCACCAAAGAAGCCACGTGGCCACTGTAGCAAGACGTAGAGCTAAATAAATAAATTTAAAAAAAATCACTATAGTGGATTAACGATGAGGAAGGTAGAAATTTATAAAAAAAAAGGTGTCCGCACTTGTGGTAAAGTACAATGCGATAACATTTCGAGGAAACCATTCTTATAACACCCAATCAAGATTATAACTTCAATAACACCAAACAAAGATTCTAACTTGAACCATAATATACGAGCCTGATATTTAGTCCGTGTGCCCAATGGTATTCTCACCTCCTACTGTTGAATGATCAGTTAATAAAAACAACTGGTTTTATTACGTTTAAAACAATCAGCCTGGTTATATATTAAATAAGCTTTGCAGGAGCTAATAATAAACATTCCCTTGTTTTGGGCGAGATTATTTTTTTTCTCTCGGAAATACCAACGTTGTTCGAGAAACTTCCTAAAGTGGCATCCTGGCAACATTACATCCTGGCAACATTACATCCTGGCAACATAATTTACCTTCGAGAAAGCTTTCACAATCGTGTTGGGATAGAAAAACATAAAACTTTTTTTTTGCTTAGAATGGTTTTTGAAAAGATAAAAATATGGGTCACGTATTTTCAAAATTAAAATATTAAATACGCCCTTTGTTATCTCCTTGCTTTACTGGGGCACAACATTAATAAATATTATGAAACTCATACCAAGCACACCCTGTGTAATTATTCGACGTTAATTAGTAAACAAACAGTATAGGTAAGCTTCCGCGAAGTTCTTGATTTACAGAAACGGTAAAGAATGGGTTTTAATACGGCTTCAAATAATAACTATGGCAGAAGTTTTCGAGGTAAGGCAGAGTTACCTTGTAACTTTGATCTTACAAGAATCCTGAGAATAAGGGAAATCTTATATATTTTACCTTTTCTGTAAAACTTACTTTTCTTGATAAGACTTAAGGGCTGTTAAAGCTAGTCTTTAGATTATATTTTTAACATTCTGTTTTTTATTTGGAAACAATTGTACTCCACTTATTAACAAATTTTTGTTCTAAATTAAGCACTGTTATGAAACCTCCTTATCATTTTTATTTCTATCAAACATTATATCCAAAAACTATTTTACAACCTATATATTTAGGTTTAAATTCTTATTTTTCTTATTTTTAAGTAAAAAACTCTAAGGTAGTCTTTCTGTGATTTATATCCATCCTGAGCTGGGCATGTATTTATTCCATTGGCTGGTTAGTGCTACCTGCACCATCTGGCAGAAATTCCATGTGTTAGGGAAGTTCAGGGAGGGTGGTAGTTTCCCGTTGCTTTCCACACTGAATTTATACGAGTGAGTGCGATAGGGCTTACCAACTTTACCGGGAAAGATAGTTTCACATAATTTACAGGATGTTTTTACATGCCACAATCAACATGGGACCGACGGCTTTACTTCCCCTCCAAAGGAAGTTCTGCTATGGATTCTTATCACTCAAGAAAGGTCCGTTGACCTGAGCTGGGTTTGAAACCACTAACATCTGATCCTGAGGCAAGAACTTTACCTCATTTTATAAACACCCCTGAAGTCGACGAGATTTGACTAATAAATCATTAAATACTGAATAAATAACGTGGTATTTGTTATAAGATATTATTATAGATGATACCCAAAAGTGTTTATTTTATCACAAAACTTTGATAACCTATAAAATACAAATACCCAACAAAATCATAAAATGTTTAAATCCATTTAAATCCTGATTGTAGGTTACATCCTTATGGAAATTAGTAATTAGATTAACATTAAATATAAAACAAACCCGCTTCGGTGGTTGAGTGATCTAAAGCGTCAATCTCAAAATGGAGTGGACCACTGATGAGGAGTATATTGGGGTTTAAACCCCAATCAGGTGTACTGAAGTAAGTTTTCCTAAACTCTAAAGGATTTCCAACATCCACAAATATGCGGGTACGTCTTCTCTAAATTATACCTTCCTCATCCATACTCCATTAACGTAATAATGTGTGTGTGTATATATATATTACCATGTCTCACTACCTTTTTGAGCTATAGACACTCATATATATGTATGCATATGTTTTTATATATATATATATATACATAAAACCAATTTATGTATAAATTAATTATGTATATAAAGTAACACTTAATTGGAAAATAAGCTAACGGTATATTTGGCGGCGAGAGGATAGTGTGCTGGACTTTAGGAGAATAACCCATACCGATCACACCGGCGATAGATCCCATGTCTTCTCCATGAAAAGGTTGGTGCAATTTTTGTCAAAGGCATCCTTCTTAAATACCATACATTTTATTAGATCATTTAATACACTAATACCCTTTCCTAGCGGATTTAAAATAACATTGATTAATTATTTTATACATTAATAATGTATCAAAATATGTTTTTTATAGACAGTTGATATTAATCGATCCATAAAAAAAATGTGTGCTTACTATGTGATTTAAATCCCTATAAATGATTAAAACACATAGTTCACTGAAATAGCAGTAATTACTGATTTTTAATTGAGGTATAAAGCATATTTTAGATATAGCCTAATTGGGAGTGGTGTATGCAGTGATTGGAAGTATTACACCATTTTAATATAACGTGCATTCTAATAACCTCATGCAATATTACACGTGTGACTAGTCATTTTGATCCGTAGTGATTAATTGACTTGTACAAAATCCTAACGCACAAAAAAAAAGTTGTATAAGCTCAGAGATTAGTCTATTCATTCCTAAACCATATCCCCACCGAAAAAAAATATGTATATTCTTTTTTTATAGCTGAGAAAAATATGCGCTCCGTAAGCTATTCTGTAATATCCCTAAAGTTCAAGGTTTTTTTAACAGTGTTTAGTTTCTAAAATAAAAAAAACTTACAGTGAACGTTTGAGCCTTTCTCCAAATAAACAGTTCCCTTCAAAAAAAATCCCACACTTTCAACTTCCTACCAGTATTACATCCCTCACCCCACCCTCCTCCCTTCTTCCCAAAATCGCCACCACGTTTTGTCCGTAACGTTTCAATTAGCTATTCAAATCAATCCTCTTTGCCAGTAGGGCCTGCTCGATTGGCTCAGCTTTAACAAACATGTATTTCAGCGTGATGGAATAATCGCCCAAGCGACAGTTTTACACCTGACTGGGTCGTTCTAGTTGTGTTGACATTAGGGTAGGGCGAGGGGGGAAGGACAAGGTAAGTTTCGCGAAATACGTTCTCGAAATCATGATTTTGAGATAAAGAGATTATGTCAATTTCTGAGATGAGATTTGAACTTCACAAGCGGTCCAACCCTTAAGGCTGTTACATGGAGAGAGCGTTTTATGCGTTTGAAAATCCCGCATTTGTGAAGAAGTGGTTTTATATTTTTAAATATGGTTTTCACCATACTGTAGGTGAAAACTATCAACAAATCTCTATCTCGCTACAAAGTTTAAATTCTAATTTAAAATTTAAAAAAATCAACTACGCTTTACGCCAATATTTGTACTTCTGAGATTAAAGTAATACGATAGAGCCCTAGAAATAGCCGTCTTCTATCAAATAAAGTCATATTTGATAGGGTCACAACAGAAACTTTTAAGCAAACGCGTGATTGTTTTTTGAGGTTTTATATAAGTTACCAGATATTTTTTTTTTAAAGTTTAACCTCTTTAACTGGTCAAAGCTTAAGCCTAAATTTTTTTGAAAGCCATTTTAAGAAATATGATACCACTTCTTAAATAATCCAGAATTTCGAAACAACTGCAACGCTTTCAGTGCTCGCCATGTAACACCCCTAAGGTGGAGCTCATTATAAACATAATGCACAAGCTTTTTTTTATATATGGATCTCTTGTAAAGATACTTAAAAAAAGTGTTTGAAGTTCTTAGAAGACTATGGGGTAGCCGCATTATTGGACAAGGTGTCGGGAAAATTGCGCCAGAGAATGCTGCACCTTCCCAGAAAAAAAGGGAAACTTCACCTCACATGAATCATCACACTAGTAGGTGAGAAAAATATGCCCACATGACCTTGTCTGTCTCACCTAAATACTTTTAACAAATGTCATGTGGGCGTACCTGACTCACTTTCCTCATGACATTACCATTTTCACCGACGTAGATCGGTTCATCGTATCCGTTTGTTTAGGACGTTGGGTACTTCAAATCGACTCATCACACATCATGAGGTCTGCAGGATGTCAAAGTACTTCGATTCTTTGCCTGTTATTTAGGTTATGTTAGGTTAGGTTAGGTTTTTCAATTAAACAAACATTAGTATGTACCTATAAGCGTTTGATGTGAACGTATAAATTAAAGTTAACAAACTAGTTATTGATGACCTTTTACTCCATTTTTTTTTTAAATCTAGGCTAGATTCTTCAAACAGTTTGTTAGGTCCTTGGGCGTACTTGTTTTGTAAGCGTGTAAAACAGTGTGTCGGGTGCACTTTCACCAGCTAATGGTGTGATGATTGATAGGAGGGCGCAATTTTCCCCTTTTTTCTGGGACGGTGCAGTTTTCCAGGGTGATATTTTCTTTAATCCATTGGGCACGTGGGATAAATAGTTTAATTTCGTTTGCTGGTGATAAGATAAGGTTAATGTTCGAATCATACAAGATACATTTAGGGTTTTTCACCTATATATTACTTCCCACTCTTCCTTCAAGAAAATATGAACAAACGCCCTCTATTTTATACTTTCGCCATTCCTACCCTATTAATGTAGTTTTAGTATGATTACAATGCAAATATTCCTAAGGGATGGTATGATGCAGTGGTAAAAATTGGTTAACCTGGAAGTGAAGTAGAATTGAGTAAGGTATAATTTGGAGGAAACGTATCATCATTTGCACTTAAAGATGATGGGCAACCGTTTAGGGGAAATTATTTTAAGTATACCGGGCTGTGACTGAAATCCCGAACACCCATTCACTATAAAACAAGACAAGACGAAACTGACGCCTTGACCCATGAGCTTCACCTGTAAAGGTCAAAGCCAGGGTTGTAATCAGGGCCACACTGAAAATTGATGATAATAATAACGGGACAACATAAAAAAAATGTAATTCCACTATCATAATTAAAAATAATTCAATAATTAATTATAATATTAATACAATATAAGGATTGTGCCTCTATATAAAACAATAAAACCAAATAAAAAAAAAATTTGATTAGTTTTTTTGTTGATGTTGTTGCAAAAATGGTGTGAATATTGGGCTTTAAATCTTGTGCGAAATACACTTTCAAAGTGTTTGACAAATGTGTGCTCGTAAATCAAGACCGATAGTGTTTTTATGTTGTTTTTTTCACTTTAACCTGAGAAAATAACTCTTGATTTACGTATGTACTACCAAACATCGCATGTATTGGATGTGAAAATCAGATAATTTTTATGAGGAATCGATCCTCCTCGAAGAAAACCAGTTTTTTTTCATACCAATCTCACAGACCAGATTTCCCTAAATTGTTTTAAATTCCCAACTGTTGTGTTCCCTCAATGTTCATTAAAAAAGAATATAAAGTAGGGTCACGTTGATCTTTGATTAATCACGAGTTTGACATGTCTGGTTTAATACCGAGATCACGATCAACTTAACGTTCTCGTAACGTAACGTTTACTTAACTTTAACTACAAGTTCACTTAATGTAAAGAAACTAGTGTGTATTAAGGATTCACTTAATGTAACGTAACTCGACCAAAACACAGTAAATGAAATCGGATAGTTTGACAAAAAAAAGTTCACTAAAATGAAAACCAAGCATTTATGGCTGATTATGTTACAAGTAATTTCAATTATACAGTAGCCCATGGCTTCTTTGGTGTTGACTGACATCTCACAGATGACTTCTGACAGTCAACATTTAGGTATAAACTTAAATTTTAACTGTCAGAAGTGACAGCTGTTAAACACATGTTTTTACAGATCATATGGTTCGGCGTAGGGACACATAATTTGGTCTGGTAGCTTTTCAAAGCCGTCAGCTGTGAGCTATGAGCTGTCAGTCAGCACCAAAGAAGTCATGGGGCTACTATAGTTTCCTGGATATACAGAATAAAGTGTAATAAGAGGCTACAACGTTTTAGAGTTCACGAGACGCGGACAAACTATACAGCTAAAGTCGTCTGCATACCATAAACAAAATAGACGAAGTACCAAATATCTCTGTTGACGTGGGTCGCAAAATGATTGGCTAGCTAAACCACGGGATATCCCTTACCTAGGGTCAACGCATCATGAAAGTTCTCCCTGAATTACTCTTAAGTTAAGTGAACGATTAGTTGATTGTTTTGTGATGCCCTCCGTTTTAAGACACGAACCTAACATTTACGTTACGTTACGTTATGTTACGTGAACTTTTTATTTTATTTAGCAGCGCATCTTACTATCCGTTTGGGCTATACGCTTAAGTACTAATTACACTAATAGATTAGGAATTGGGAAGGTTGAATTTAGAAGAAGTGAACCCGCATTTTCGTGGAGAAATAGAGATTGGAAAACCATTTAGGAAAAACCAGCCCCAGTTTACCCGACCGAGATTCTAACCTCGAGCTCCCCGTACTCAGTGGTCTAAATCAACACGACTGCTGTGTTAGCTAACTACGCCAACGAGGCGGGTCACGAGAAGATTCAGTGACCGTTCCGTGACATTTAATTTTTTTTAGCATCACGTCCTACTACCCGTTCGGGTTACACACCTATGTATTAATTACATTAATGTGTTAAGGATTATGAAGGTTTAATTTACTCGTAGATTAAGTGCGCCCGCACTATTGGGAGGGAGAGTGGAAAAGCATTTAGGGAAAACCACCCTCACTGAACCCGACCGGGATCGAACCTCAATCTCTCCATCTTCGGCAATTTAGTCTATTGCGAGAGTATCGCCTTAAACCATGCGATCATCGAAGAGGTTAACAATAAGTTGATCGTGGTCCCGGCGTAATCTAACTCAACCACGATCTTCAGTTTGGCAATGTGTCAGATAAGAAATGTTGATAAAATAATTGAATATTTTGTGCAAATTTCCACTAATCGAGCAGAATTTTACTCACGTTTTCAACAGGAGGAAGGTGTGTGTGGTAGAAGGGCTGGAGGTTGGAAAAAAGGTGGTAAGAGGGGGGGGGGGATGAGGGGTAGCTTTTGGTTCTGTTATCAAGTCTGCACAGACATCCGAGGAATGATTTGCAAACACGAGTTAGTTTATAAATTACCGCGGTTAATATGGAAATTACTGGGAACACGTCAACTGCGCTCGGGCATTTCGACGCCTGTCCGCTTCGAGCGTTAGTGTCGACAAGCGATAAGAAACAAGAGACGGCGCGCGTAAAGCAAACAACATGGGGGACTGACATAAATGGGCTCTTGTAAAAATACTCGTCATTTGGACTGCGGATTTTTTTTTTTTTAACTTCGCACATACATACACCACGATGATTAACTATGTTTGTTCTCCAAACATGGATTTAAATATGGGTTTAAAATAACAATAGATTTGCTGCTCCACGATACCCAATTTAAACTATTTGTGCCACATGTGTGTGTGTGTGTGTATATATATAAAAGAGTATGTATGTATATATAAAGAGAGAAATATAGTTGAAGGGTTGAGTTTTCAAAATCAATCCTTGTGCACCGAAGTATTTTTAAACAATTTTCCACTCTCTTTGCACACAAATGCGGGTATGCCTCCTATAAATTCTACCTCCTTTCATCTGTGTATTTAATTTTGTATTGCCCAGATAAGTAGTGGTGGTGCGTGTGCAAAAAAAAACAAGAAAATATATCAGTTAAATAATTTTAATGACAGAGTCCAAAGGAACCGTTAAAATATCAAAGATTGTCCTAAAGTAAGACTTCAGTTTACATTTGATTATATAGTTTAATAAAAAGATACACATACTTGCATGGGTGCTCATACATACTAAATTTTAGACTCATCTAGTCTGACTTATCCACTACCAAACAAACAGAGTTCAAATCCTTTCTGGATATACTAAGAGAAGTTATTCCTATACAGATTTTTCACACTTCCTTAATGCAAACTCAGGTAGATTTCCTCGAAAATTATACCTTACTCATGTATACACTGTTAGTAACTAAATACGTATGTCTAAGATGAGTAGTGCAACACGGAATTTGAAAAAATAATCTTTCCTCATGTCTAATTTTAATATTTAGCTGCTAATCGTACTTGTCTTAGATATTCCAATTAAATAAATAAATGTATTATGTGCGATTAAATTGGTTAATTGTGGTTTAAAGCATTAACTACTTTAGAAATAATACAGTTTAGGTAAAGAATGTAGCGTGTAATAATAATAATAATAGTAATAACCCCCACCCATATTTACACAGAGGGTTTTCTGGCTAACAAATAATTAATAACGTAATGCACAATATAATTCAAAACAAAATTATCAATTAACTAAATGTAATCCAATTTAATTTCACACGCCATAGAGTTTTTGGAACGTATTTATCATAACTAACTTTATTTCTGGAGTTTTTTTTTTTTGCAATCGGGTCGCTATTATTACACTCTAACCTTAAATTAGGGTTTCGTCTGCAGACGTATATTTTAATAACAAGCACAACCAAGAATCGCTGCGAGATATTAACTTAGACTTAAATTTACTGCTTTAAGGTTAATTTAACAGTTTGGCGAATGGTCCATTCCGCAAAGTGTTGTTTGAAAAAAATAAAAAAAAGAGGGAGCGGGAAGCTGTGAAAGGTACTGGTGATAAGAGAGAGAAGTGGAAAAAAAATACTTATACGAAGGTTTGGGGTAAAGTGAAAAGTGATTCAGGAACAGATGTCCGAAAGCCCAAGTATTCCCCACCCACCCCTTTTCACCCTTCTGCTCTCAACAACCCCCTTCTTCCGACTTGTGTGTGCCAACTAATTACATGCCACTTCATTATGCCATGCACTCTCTAATTGCTTCCCCTCCTCTGTCCTCTTCCCAATGCTACCAACGGTTCTATTTGCCACCTGTCTACCAAGCCAAAAGTCTCACACACTGATCAGGTCATTATTATAACTGCATTTATGGATATTCCACGAAAATGGAATATTCTTTCAAATCTATTAAGGAAAAGAACCATGGTAAGTGCAGGAGTAGAAGTAGTTGCAAAACCAGCTTGTCAAATTTTTGGTGGAGTTTTATTTATTACTCGCATCGGTCACCGTATAGCCAAACGCAACTGTGTCACACTAAATTGAATCGCGAGTGTTAGCTATATCACGACTAAAATCTCTGTAGATTGTACTGATACGTTATTTTTACTCAATGGTTTCTCACTATTCATCCAAACAAATTTGGGTACATCTCCTCTAAATTCTCAACTTTTCATTCCTATTTATATTTATGGTATAAATACGCAGATATATCCCTATAAATATTCTTGTGTGGTGACGTTCCATAGCTTCTGTGGTCTCCAGATTTAACAGCCCCCGATTTATTCTTATGGGAGTGACCTGGCCGTCTAGGGGTAGGGTGTCAGATTTCTGAGCTTGGGGTTCAAGGTTCAATCCTCGGTTCCAGCACAGATTTATCTGCTTACCAAACCCTTCCTTCCCTTCTGACAAGACGTGTATTAATCACAACTTATGAATGTGTGGAATTCAAGGCCTCCACCGTGGTTCGAATCCCACTTTAAACTGTAGGTCCTCCATTTCACAATCACCCTACCATTGTACATTAGCGTAAGTGCGTATAACCCGAACGGTTAGTAAGACGTGGTTCTGATAATAATAATAATAATAATAATAATTCTTATGGGGTGTTTGAAAGGGGTATTTTCTCATCGACTCCACGATATTAAAGACTTAAAAGCGTTCATCATAGCAGACCCGACTCAGCTCCCGGCTCGTGCGAGGTATGGAAGTAAAATGGAAAAGAAAAGACCCAGGATATGCTAGAAACGTTTGCATTGCATTTGTATTTGAATTATCAATCAATATTTTCGGCGGTGACGATGGAGAGACAAGGTGACAAAGTATCTTGTTAATAATTACAGAATGTCCCTATTATGACCGAATAAAGATTTGTCCACAATGTTTAGCTGTGAAACTATTCTAAAATAATCAAAAACGGCCGGTTCAATGCAGTATTTATCAAAATATAATTTAATATTCCAACAATATTCAGTATTGGGAACTTATATTAACTATTTATCTCCATTAATGTTTAATCAGAGATTATCAGTGTGCAATAATATTCGTGCAAATTTACGATTTCTGGCCGAGTTTATCACAGAGTTGATTTGCATGTGATTTGCACGCTCTTTAAGGCCAGAATTCACTAAGAGGTTTATGCTATTTCACCAGAGTTGCTTCACGGTGTCATGTATGGCTTTCACCAGTGAATGCAGTAATGCATTCCAAAAAGTTGTGCACATTTGGGTGACATTATTTTTAAACAATAAATAATAACTTTTGTTTCCAACGATTTTAAGAAATCTGTGAACTGTTTCAATTAAAATTTTGTGCGGTGTATAGTTTTCTATTTCATTTTAAAAATGATTAGCTTTTGGTGGTAATGTAAGAAACGTGAGAAAAGGCATGTATTTTGTTCATTTTAATAGGAAAACCTCTTTGGACCAAATAAAATATTGCCTCAGTACAAACATAATAGTTTAATTTTATTCACATTGTGATGACACTTCTTGAATGAATATCTTTCATTATCAAAGCAACATTCGATGACAAACTTTTTAGATTAAGAGAAAAGTTGTCATTAAATTCCAGGACATCCTTGAAAGATATTCAAGAACTGTTAAGGTCATCATGTGAAGAAAATTAAACTTTATATTTTATCTATATTGAACAAAAAAAGAATGTTGATACAAAATCTGTAAAAATACTGACCTTTTTTCGCGTCCTCTACATACCCACCTTAATTGTACCACTTTGCTCCTTTATGGAAGGCCTTTTATCCTACCAAAATACTAATATACAGTAGGATTCTGATACAAATAAACACCTATTAGAACGGCCATGCTACCAAAATTAGGCTAAAGGTACTCGTATATGTGTATAGCTAGCTATGATCCTGAAATAATAATAATAATAATAATAATTAGCATCGCGTCTTACTACCCGTTCGGGTTATACGCTTTAAGTACTAATTACTTAATGGATTAGGAATTGGGAAGGTTGAATTAGAGGAAGTGAACCCGCATTTGCGTGGAGGGAGAGTGGAAAACCATTTAGTAAAAACCACCCCCAGTTCACCCTACCAAGATTCGAACATTGATCTCCCCGTCCTCAGCAGTCGAGCTCAACACGACAAGCGCGTTAGCCAACTACGCCACCGAGGCGGGTTATGATCCTGAAGGATGAGAAATTATCACCGGTCGTTCAATTGAGTGTGTTACTATGTTGTTATATTTTTTTCTTTTGAAATTTAATATATTTCCAGTATATGAATAACTGTGCACTTTATTTAATTACACACACGTTGCGTTCTCTTAGGTCAAATATTTCTAAGAGCCCATCTTTGGAGGGTTTTTTTCATTTAATTCATATTTTGAAGTATTTAACGTACACTTTCTGAACCGACTGATTATATCAGTACACGAGAATTTCTATGATCAAAAGCGAAAGGGCTTACTAATTTTGATAGAAAAGGTATTTTCACAAACCTTCCAGGGTTCTTTTACATGTCACAGTTGACATGGGACCGACAGCTTTACTTCCACTCCGAAGGAAGTTGTGCTCTGGATTTGTATCACCCATGAAAAATCTATTGACCCCAACTAGGTTTGAACCTACAAATACCGGGTCTTTAGATGAACACTTTAACCTAAGATCACCGAGATTGGCCTGTACCTATTAAAAGGATTGTAAAATACATAATTTCTCTCGAATTGTATCGAAATACGTTTTCTTGCGTCCTTTGTTTGACAACAGTGAAGTTATGATCAGTGAAATAGTTACTTTCTTTTAAAATAAACATTTTACAATCAATTTGTTTTTTACTTTCTCATTAAAGAGAAATAATTGTAACTTTTTTTTGTTATTTCCAAAACCCATACGACAATAAGCCTATTTAGACCAAGTACTTATCAGAGCGGGGTTTTTCACTTTAAAAGTTGATGTAAACCGGTTTTACTAGTAAAACCTTCACAATATGTTTCTAAGTCGGATGTATTTATTATAGTTTTAATAACTTTAAATAAGTCACAAAAAAAATCAAAAATAACACGAATAAACTTTACCATAAGTGCCTTAAGTGTGTAAAAACCCAAATAGGTCCAATTAAAATTACCGATATCTTAAATGTTAAGCTAAAATGTTCAAGCGAATAGTCTATAGTTTTTAAGTTGAAAATCATTCCTTTATTAACACTCCAGAAAAAGGTTGAAATTGTTTAATGGGGAGGAGGGTGGCAGGGTGCGGTAAGGTGCCAAGGTTACTTTTGAATGCGTAATCAAATCGAGGCAAAGTTTAAAAATGTGACGGTAAAGTTGAAGCCAAAGTGGAAGATAAGGTTTGTGTTATTGTTTTATATATATTATAACAGCGTTTTACTACCCGCTATGTTATAAGCTGGCTATACTTTTAATGTTGTATTTAGGTAAAAAGGAAGGCTTAAAGGGGGAAAAAAAAGCACTAAATTGTCTTATGCTTGCCTACCTGTATTTATTTGTACTTACTTTATAGATGTTACTTAATCAGTTGTCGATATTAAGGTACTGTTTAGAAACGTTTAAAACTTTGATAATAATGGCGTGTTTGGACTACAACAATCTGTAATTCAGTTCACGGAAAGATTAGCCGATAATAATTTGCCAATGTATGAATGTCAAAATGAAGATCTCAATCCTAATTTAAGCCAAACTAACCAAATCCTGGGGACAATGGTATTTATTCCCCTTTCGAACAAATTCCCCTGGTACTAGCTAGGAATCAAACCCGGGATATCTAGGTTAGCATCCACGGGTTCTTACTACAATACCACGAGGCCGGTTATGATTATATGTTGAGATATTTCATATTTATTGAGATTTTTTTAATCTATTTATAATTTAACTTAAATAAGTTTTCTTCTTTCTTTGAAATTTTTCGAAGTTGCGATGGTGTCTAAGTTAAAGAAAAGTAGTTTTGACCTTCAATTTAACCTTTAAAGTTTTGAAAATCCATCCTGAATAATTAATTAGATAAATGGTAAACATTTAATTGAAACTACTCTTTAAGAAAGTTCTCTTTAAGTTCTCTGATATAACTTCCCATTAACTTCCACTAAACCTCCTTCTTAAATTCCACTGTGACTTCATTTCTTAGCTCACTCGAAGTTTGCTTGAATATATTATTTAATGGTGAATGTAACTTGACACATATTAAAAACCAGAGATATATTTTATCTTCATTGTATTTATTTTAATGTAAATGTTTTAAATTGTTTAATAACATTTGAAGACTGGCTTGTGCAAAACTGAGTAACAGTACATCGTGAATCAGAACACAACTGTTTAAAAGTCAGTTGTGCAAAAGTGAATGCTAGTGGATCGTTGATCCGACCTCAACTGACTGGACTGACTGAACTGAGTTAACTGACTTGGTTGAACTCTACTGGGTTGAACTGGTGTCCCGCACGCGTGGAGGCTACAGTAGCCCCATGGGTTCTTTGGTGCTGACTGACATCTCACAGCTGACTTCTGACAGTTAACATTTAGGAATATACCTAAATTTTGACCGTCAGAAGTTACAGCTGCTAAACACATGTTTTTGCAGATCATTAGGTTCGGCGTAGGAATACATAATTTGGTCTGGTATCTTTTCAAAGCCGTAAGCTGTGAGCTGTCAGTCAGCAAAGAAGTCATGGGGCTACTGTAGGGAGGAAGACCTGCCCTCTAGCGCCACACACGACGGGCCCATAGTTCGACAGCGCGGATGATACGTAGAGTGTGACGTCACAATCTATATAATTAACACGCATTCTTCGCTGATCGCCGATTACACAATCAAAATGAGCTTTAATAGTGTAAAATAAATTAAATTGGGGAAATATTTTTTATATGTTACAATAAATATTATTAAAATAGCTTTGTATACAAACATAAAACTTTATGCTAAGAAGTAGTTTATAAAAATCTTCATATTTCTGTTCGTCACACCTTTAGAAGTTTAGGTGCGATTTATCCGTAAAATATGATACGCCAATTGAATTATAGCCCACACCAGTGAGCATGCATTTAAAGGTGTCGGTCTCATTTTATTTTGGTTTGCATGTAATAAGAAGGTTGGGGTTTGAATCTTGTCTGAATATACTGATGTGTATTATTCCTAAATGATTTCTTACTCTCCCTCCATGTGAAAGCGGGAACTTTGCCTCCAAATTTGATCTTTCTTGAGACTAGCTAGCCCATCGGTGTGAATAAATTGATAACTTGGCTGGTTAATAATACGAGGAGCAAGAATAAAAATAGACTGGGTCGTCGTTGATGGGGAGATTGGGACTTGAATACCTGTCGGGTTTACTGAGTTTTTTTTCACGAATGTTTTTCTACTCTACCTCTCACAAATTCAGGTACACTTCCTCTGAATTCAACCTTCCTGGTCCATAGAAAACCACAATAATTCGTACACATGCGTATAACATAAACGAGTAACGAATCGTGGGGATAAATATTTAGTTAAAATATAATAACATAATTATATTTTAATTACTTTACAAAGTGACTTTTGTAATAGGTGCTGGAGTAATAGAAGGTGAAAATTGACTAGTGTGCATCTGAAATCATTCAATGTGGTCTGTTCAATACGGGGAGATCGGGGTTCGGATACCGGTCGTGTTTACTGAGTGTAGTTTTTCCGAAATAATTTCCTACTATCCTTCCACGCAAATACGAGTAGAGTACTTCTAAAATGCTTTGTTCCTTATTCCTACTCCATTAGAGTAATTATCATATATGCGTATAGCCTCAACAGATAGTAAGTAGTATGAAACTGAGGAGAAAAAAATCGTTATTTACACACCAGTTGTATATGGTGGAGAGCCTGACTATAGGTTTTCATGAAGCCTATTCGACACTGCTAAAATATTTTGGCCAGAATATACTGGGTTCTAAAACAATATTTTGTTTCTTTTTGTCCGTGTTGTGAATAAACTGTGTCATTTGAGTATGAGTACAATATATGTATCAGCTTACAGAAGATAAAAAATACTTCTATACCTCTCCCATGTCTCAAATGATCTAACAGTAATTATAATATAAACACTCAGCGTAATCAAACTGTCGACTTATTTAAGTGTATTTTTCGCTTTGTTGACCATTAAATGTAAGCCAAAACAATGCACAATCTTTTTTTAAATTAAATGTAATCTCTGGAACAGTGTAGTAGATAATGGTTTTTAGAAACCACAAAAAATTAGAGCTTATAATAAGCACATAAAATATATAGGCCTAATCCAAAATATTCCCATTTTAACATCTGATGCGAACCAAATCTGTTGGAAATCTGTTGATTAGATCAAAATAGTTTAATAAGCAAAGCACTTGTCCATACACAAGTAAAGTTACGTGGCTTATTATTCGCATTTTAAAAAAAAAAAAATCAAAAGCTTGCCATAGAAGATAAATATTTAAAAAATGTGGATAACGTTAATTTTATGTAGACATTATCTAACATTTTTACTTTCTAGACAGTCATTTTTCTACAAACATTTCATAAGGCAAAAAAACAGGCAAAGAAAAGGCAGTCACAAAGAATGTTGTTTTTAAAATGTTTTAATTTTATGACACCTAAAACCACAAATACTTTTTTTTTTGCTGTTCATAAGTTTTATTCTATTATTTCACGTCTTTTCCTTTCATAGCTGGTTTGTCAGAATTGGACTTGTAGCTTGATATCATGGAAAGTAAGCTTTGGGAATTAAACTGAGAATACGAGACGTAATCTGGCGTCTGGAGTAAAGATAAGACACAAATTGAATATTCAAAGAGAAGATGGAGTAAAACCACTATAAAAAATAAGAAAAAATGAAGCTATAAATATGTAAAGCGGCTAGCTATTTCTAAAAATATATCATCTTGTATTTTTTTAAAGCTGATATTTTTTTAAAAAAAATTGGAATTGTTTAGAAAAACAGACTTATCTAAAAATTATTTTATTTTTAACAATACGTCATTTATTTACGTTTCACCACTATTCTTATATTTATACTAATGAAGTTAGTAAACGTACCCGCATTTGCGTGAAGGGAGAGTAGAGATTAATTAATGAAAATACCATCCTAACTAACTACACCTGGTGAGAATTCAAATGCCATACTTCCCATCACTGGAAAACCAGACAAGACGAGACTGACATATTTGTCCATGTGTCCACCAAAGCATCCCAGTGATCACTTAATAAAGAAACTTTTCCACTAAGCTAATGGTCTCGGGTTTGATTCCTGGCATGGTAAAAAAATGTGTCTGTATTGAAATGTAGGTTTTCTCTTTCACAGTGATAATGGTTGATGGCTGGGTGTTGTTACTGTTCTAGGTTTAATTTAATGTATAAGTCGTGTTCTGATATAATCAGTCGGTCCAGAAAATGCACGTTAAATACCTCTAATAAATGTAAACAACAACAAAACTCAGCCAATCCATCTAGAAGATGACTTGATGGGAGCTATGCAAGCAGATAAAGAAGTTTGTCGTCTTGATTACTTGGCGAAGTACCGACCCCTCTTACCCTTCCAACCTTACGTCCTATCCCAAGAAATCTCAAACACAAAGAGGTTGATGGAACGTGGCACAAAGGAGGTGTAAGAGAGAGAAAGGAGGAAGGAGTGTGTTAAGAGAATAGATGCTTATGATAGTTCACGTTTAATACATTCTCGGTATGAGGGTTCGTCTTGATACTCTTCGGTGTAGGAAAGGGGGGGGGGGGTTNTTTGGGAAAGGGGTAATGGACGGAGAGCCAGAAGAGATATTGTTATCTATATACAGTGTATACAGTGATAAAATATTCAGGTGCGGGTACAGGAGAAGTGAGAAAAGTTGAGTTTATGCAGTTTAAAAAAAAAATGATATTGCTCCAGTAGAAACATAACGTTTAATTTTCTTCACATGGTGATACCAACACTTGTTGGATATCTGTCATGAGCACAGTGACATTCAATGAAAAATATTTAAATGAAGATAAAGTTGTCATTAAATTGAAGGACACCCTTGACAGATATTTAAGAGCTGTTGGTCACCATGTGATGAAAATTAAATTAGGTTTTCACTGGATTTGATCTCTTTCGACAAAATAATTTTGTTATAAAAACTTCATAAACACCCTTTTTCTCGCATCCCCTACAATCACACCTCAAGGGTGCCAACTATTTGAAGGGAAATACCCTCACGTTCCTGCACTTATGATAATGATGATGATAGTTCTGAAACTTCAAAACAATTAAACTAGTCCCCAATTATACTAGAATTTTCTTTTGCGCACCTATTAAACAAATATTTTTATTATTATTACTATCAAGATTTGATCTTTGTTTCTCGGCATTGAACTTAAGTGTTTTGAATCAAGTTTTAATGTTATTTGACAAATTCTTTTTCTGAGTATTTTCTTGATTAATATTTATTTTAGCACCGTGTCTTACTACCCATTCGGGTTATACGCTTTAAATACTAATTAGGCTAATGGATTAAAAATTGGGAAGGTTGAATTAGAGAAAGTGGGCCCGCAATTGCTTGGAGGGGGAGTGGAAAACCATTTAGTAAAAACCACCCCCAGATCACCCGACCGAGATTTCGAACCTCGATCTCCCCGTCCTCAGCAGTCGAGCTCAACACGACTAGCGCGTTAGCCAACTACGCCACCGAGGCGGGTTCTTGATTAACAACAAATATTTTTAAGGGATGTTTTCTTATATTTGTATTGCTACATAAAATGTACTACCATATGTCATAAATATTTATTTATTATTTTTATAACATCTCAATAAACGCGTTTAAACTGTTTTTATAAGAATAAAAATGTAAAGGAATGTCGCCCACAATATTTTATAGAAAATCTTGTCTGTCAAGAGAGTTGTGGGCTAACAAATTGTTTCAAAGCAAACAAATATATGCATATTAAAAATAATTCATCTCTTGCACAAACCAAATTAATCTAAGAACTGTGACATTTTACGTGAAACTTCCTTAAAAATGAGCAAACTTATATTTTCATTAAGATTTTTTAAATACTCCCGTTTTTATATACTACGTATTTATTGCAATCGGACATATTTATATATATATTTCACTTACTTTTTGGCATGAAATATATTTTTAAATTACAGTCCTCTCCTTAAAATACGTCAGGATTTCTGTCATTATTTTTATGCCCCCCCTTCCTCCTCATTACCACCTCTCTCCTCACGTAAAGGAACGTAAGATTTTTGGTCACTCCCTCTCTCCTCTATTATGTGTAATTTTTCACGATTTAAAGCAATTAGATTTTTTTAATAGATTTATTATTTTTAGATTTAAGAATTGGTATTAAAGCGAATGAGCATGCCAAATTTTAAAAGCACTTAGTAGTAAGAAAAGGGTCATACCATTACACAAAAGAAATCTTAATTGGTTAACAAAGGGCCAATTAAGGGCTAGGGGGGGTGGG
>CABEEJ010001784.1:16559-136267 GCA_901482245.1 Timema douglasi | reverse complement strand
TGTTGTTAACATTGATAGCATTTTAATAACGTCACTACTATTTTTTTGTTTGTCCCATACAATTCTCATTAGTACATAAACACTGTTTATAATTCCCTTGTTGTATAAATGCATATTTTGTATGTTGATTTTTTTTTTGTCATTTTGGAACTAAGGTTAGGTATATTTTTTTAGGTTGCGTCATTTTTGAGTAATTTTTTGACATTGAAAATCATTTTTAGGCATTAATGTTGAATAAGTATGTTTTTAAATACCAAAGATTATGTTTTACTACAAATGCATAATTTGTTCAACACACAGTTGTCGGAATGAGAAGATAATGTAGGCGATGAACTTTGTATCCTCTTTTCTTGTCCGGTTGTAAAGTACATATTCCTGATGAGACTAAACTAGGGAGGAGAGGGTTGCGTTGGCAGGAATGGCTATTACTCCTGAAACAGTAATAATTGTAAATCAATGTTATATTTAGCCAGGTGGGGTCCAAGGGCGAACTATCCTAAATGGTTTGTCAATATCCCTCCATGAATATGCGTGACCATTTCTTCTAAATCATGCTTTCCTCATCCTTACCCCAGTTAGTGTAATTGAATGCGGATAACCTTGACTGATAGAAAGAAGGGAGGTAGTATATATACACTAAATCGAATTAAATAGAATCTACGACTATTTAGCAGTGCTAAAATAAAATCGGAGGGGGGAAAAAACACCATAACTCATTTCAACGGCCTCATTACTAACCCTTATCGCTTTCTAAACGAACTGAACGACGCCGTTACGTCAACGATTACTTATCCTGCGCTTCCCAAGGCGCTTCTAATGTCACGGAGACGATGTTTACAAGCTCACTACCCCTCCCCAAGCCTTAAAGAAGGAGCGACGCGGTTTCTCGTATGTCCAGTCGAGTCACCAGCTCCCACCAATCAATAAAGCACGGTGGAGGGGGATCGCCTCCTATAGCGGCGGCACACTGCCTGCCCTCTCCGAAGGTCTGACCTACTTCTTGGAGAGGTACGTAGGCCTACACCTTCTGCTGTGGCCGTACACAGTGTAGACACAGTGTCCCGTCCTTTTATTTTTGATATTGTCTCTTTCCCCACACGATGATCGTATCGCAGGAACCCGCCACGGTGGCGTAGTTGGCTAACGCGCTAGTCGTGTTGAGCTCGACTGCTGAGGACGGGGAGATCGAGGTTCGAATCTCGGTCGGGTGAACTGAGGGTGGTTTTCCCTAAATGGTTTTCCACTCTCCCTCCACGCAAATGCGGGTTCACTTCCTCTAATTCAACTTTCCCAATTCCTAATCCATTAGAGTAATTAGTACTTAAAGCGTATAACCCGAACGGGTAGTAATACGCGGTGCTAAATATTATTATTATTATTATCGCAGGAAATAGTGGGTCACTCTCGTGTTGGATTGGATCTTCGGTGGCGGGGAGATCGAGGTTCGAATCCCGATTGGATGTACCAAGCAAGGATGCCTTTTTTCACAAATAATTTCCCACTCTCCCTTCCACGAGAAAGCAAGTACATTTCTTCTAATATCATACCGTCCTTTTACGTATTTTTTTATTGCTACCGCGTCTTACTAACCGTTCGGGTTGTACGCCTATGTTCTAAATTACGCTAATGTGTTAAGGATGAGGAAAGTTGAATGTAGAGGAATTGCACACGTGATTATTTAGGAAACACCACCCTCAGTGCACTCAACCAGAATCGAACACCGATATCCCTGTCATCTGTAGTCTAGTCTATTACGAGAGTAGCGCGTTAGACCGTGTAGCAACCGAAACTCATTTGATGATGTTTCTGGTATTAACATCCTTAAGAGAAATTAATCTTAAGTATAAACGTTGACATTTGGGCTATCTACATCTCGATTACATTAGTTCTATTTAATCGGTAGAAATAATTCTACAGAATTATAACTGAAAATTTTCAATTTTGAAAAAATTTCTGGAAAAAAAAAATAGGGAAAATTTTCCAACTCATATCTCTAACATGATGTCGGAGTCTTAGTACTTGGTGTGCCCAGCTACGTTTGGGAGCATATATTTAAGTGAACATATTTTCTTTAGTGAAAAATAACAAAACTCCATAAAGGTCAAGATTAATGAGCATTTATAGTCAATTTTGAAAATTATGTCAGCTCAAGACATTTCAAATTTTGATGATTTGCTTGTTATCTGGAAAAAGATATCAAGGATCCACTATATTATTATTAGCACCGCGTCTTACTACCCGTTCGGGTTATACGCACTTACGCTAATGTGTAGTGGTAGGGTGATTGTGAGATAAAATGAAGGACCTACAGTTTAACGTGGAATCCGAACCACGGTGGAGGCCTGGCATTCCTCACATTCACAAGATGTCTTGTCAGAGGTGAAGGAAGGGTTTGGTAATTAGATAAATCTTTGCCGGGACCAAGGATTGAACCCCGGCCGCTAGCATAGAAGTCTGACACCTTACCCCTAGACCGCCAGGTCACCCGATCCACTATAAAATAACATGGCATGTAACAATTAAGAAATTATGATTGTCATTTTTTTCTTCAATTTTTTATATTTAATTATTTATTAATGTATTATATTATGCAACGTTTGTTTTGTAATGTTTTTAATTATGATTTTGTCATTTTTTCTTCAATTTTTTATGTTTAATTATTCATTAACGTATTATATTATGCAACGTTTGTTTTGTAATGTTTTTAATTATGATTTTGTCATTTTTCTTCCATTTTTTATGTTTAATTATTTATTAACATATTATATTACGCAACGTTTGTTTTGTAATGTTATTAATATTGATTTTGTCATTTTTTTATGTTTAATTATTTATTGATATATATATTATGCAACGTTTGTTTTTTAATGTTTTTAATTATAGGTACTCTATGTATATTTACTTATATAACATAATATCAGGTATTAAAAAGTATTATGTATTTCAAATTATTGTAAAAAAAAGGCTTATGTTACTTATTTCTAAATACAGCCTTCGACATAATGCCACTTTTCTTATGTGGCCCACAGTACAAAATGAGCTTGACATGTCTGTCGTAGACCATGAGCACACCTAAGTGGATAACAATATAATTACCCGCTTCGGTGTCCCCACGGTTCAAGGCATCACACCCGCAATTAACTAGACTGCCAATGACGGAGAGATCGAGGTTCGACCCTAGTCGGGTGTACCGAGAGTGGTTTTCCTGAATGTTTTCCCACTCTATATCCCCGTGAATGCGCATTTCCTTTAAATTTAACCTTCTCTATCCCTAACCCATTATTGCAATTAGTACAAAAGCGTATAACCCGAATGGGTAGTAAGACGATTCTAATAGAATATATATTTCCGGTTTTACAGTTCAATGGCCACCTTGATTCTATCTCATTCAGACCCGATTCGATGGCCACGTGGTCAAACGCGCTACTCTCGCGATAGACTAAAGTGCCGATGACGGGGAGAACGAGGTTCGAATCTCAGTCGGGTGGACTTGGGGGTGTTTTTTCCAAAATTGTTTTCCACTTTCCGTTCGCGTAAATGAGGGTACACTTCCTCTAAGTTTAATATTCCTAATCCCTAAAACCATTAGTGTGATTAGTAAGCTATATAGAGTTGTAAAACGCAGTGCTAAGAAAATAAATTTCATTCAGAAGATATGATGAAAATTATAAATATTGATTAATCAATTCTTAAAACTATATTAAAGGTTAGGTAGTCAATATAATCGAAACAACCCAGCTAGCCCTAACGCACCCTATCAGTAAACTATAATGTAAAACACTCCACAGATATATTATATTTTAAACTAAATATTTAGAGAAGTTTTCATAAAATTTAAAGTTTGCAAAAACTAGTTATTAGTAAACTACCATACTCTTAATTTTAAACAAAGAATCAAAATGTCAATTTAGCCTCCAATAATTTATCTTTGTAAGTAAAAAAAAAAAAAAATCGAGCTAGTTTTATCAATGAGACTCCATTTTGAAGAGAAACTAATGCTCATTCCAAAAACGGTTGAAAACATACATGCTTCCAATTACTCTTGCTTCATGATTGTCCTTATATTGGATCCGATAAGGGTATGGCAATGGGAAAGAGAAAGGGAAGGTAAGAGTTGGACGGGCGGAGGGGAGAGGTGACCGAGGGCGAACCTCTCCAACCTGACGTGGGTCTGAGAGCTATAGAGCTAGTGAGGACCAGGCACATACGACCCAAGAGCATCGTAAATGTGCTCGTTCAAATACTCGACGTGTTTTTATTTGCTTCCTCCTTCTCCCGTGCTGCGGCGCTGCGGTCTCTGTTCTGAGGTGTCTGACCCCGAATTTGAGGCAAGGGGTTTGACTTGGAATCCAGCATCTATTGTTGTCATGTGTACAGACTGAGAAAAGACGAGTTTAATCAAGAAAATTTGCATTTAACTAGTTTAAGAGTGTCTTCAAGCTATACAGCAAGATCTACAGTCAAATTTTTATATGAAGGACCTTATTTGACCAATATAAAAGCTAATGTATATATTTTCACGTATCAATACGTCAAATTATGTGAACTGCAGCTATACCCTTTGTAAAATAACACTAATAACTTAATTTAGGCCGTAAAAAAAGTTTGTATTTTCTAAAAGAGCCTTCCAATGGAAAATTGGATCACCTTTATTTTGAATACATTAAAATTTTCATTTCATTTACGATTTGTAATGACTAGGATTTTTTTTAACGTGCTACAAATACTGCAACCCATCCAGGCAAAATTCGCATATTATTACAAATGGGAATGGGAAGAGAGAAAAATATTTAAAGAAAGTATAGCCGCATTTGCATGGCGACATAGCGGGAATATCATTTCAATTTTAATTTTTTTAGATAAACCCAGTCAAAATTCGAACCCGGACCTTGCTATCACTGGCATAGCCCACAAAGCGAGACTCGCCGTTATCAGCCTCCCTACCTGAACGGATCAATTAATTCCTGAGGTACTTTTCAAAGCCATTTTTCGTCGATTTGAGTTCAAATTTAAATTAGTTTGAAACAATTATTATAGTGTAAATATTTATTGCTCACAATAAACAAAATGAGTTTACAACTATTGTCTTTAAACTTAATAAATTACACTTAAAAAAATTAGCTATTGCGTGAACGTCAAATCATTGAAGGCGGAATAACCATTAAGGGAGAGTAGGATTAGTAAAATCATCCGCAGTTCATTCAGCCGGAATTCGAACCATAATCTTCCCGTCCCCGACAAATTGGACTATACGGGCATAACGATACGGGTGGTATACGCTTGTGTACTATTTACACTTATGAGTTTAGGTATTAGGAAGGTTATATTTATAGGAAGTGTACCCCCATATGCGTGGAAGGAGAGTGTAAAACAATTTTTGAAAAAACTTCAGTACACTCGACCGAGATTTGAACCTCGATCTCCCCGTCATCGGCAGTATAGTCTGCTGCGAGAGTAGAGCCTTAGACCATGCGGCCACCGATGCGAGTTGGTTGGCTATTCATGTGAGATAGCGGTGGATAGGTGTTGCTTTTTGGTGCTTTTTCAGAAACAAATCTTGATACGAGTGATAGTAAGTGTGGTTGGGTGGTTGTTGTTTTTTAACATAAAAATGGATTTATCCGTGATGCCATTCTTGGCAATGGTTAATGCTTGGTTTTTGTTGATAAGAAGGTAACAGGAGTCATGCCATTAAAGTATTTAAGAGCCCATTTCACGGCCAATTAACTGGGATATTAGATACAAGATTAGGCAAGAAACATAAAACGTATCGAAGTGAATCCTTCATTTGACAACAGTGTAATTAGGATTGGTTTCAACTCAAGTTTGTCATGAACTATAGTTTGAAAAGCCCCTTACTTCTTCAATAACGCAAGATTTCCGGAAGAATGTCACGTGTTTTAGCACACTCCGATAGGCTCCCTGGGGGTGAGAGAAAGAGGGGGCAGGATATTTGGGAGAACTCGCGAAGTGGGAACCTCCAATTTCACAAATATATTTTTTATTTCATCATAAAAAATGTTATGATGAATATGGTAAAAGGCTATGTAATTTTAATTGACTTTCCGACCTCGGTTCTTTTAAAAGTGGTTAGCATGGTAAAGATAAGAATAATTTAGCTTATTGGAAGAAAACTTAAATAATGTTTTCATAGTAGCAGTTTGGTTATTTTTTTAGTTTAAGGGGTGCCCAAAAATGCCATTGTACTAGTCCTTCTGATCCCTAGGGGCAGTTCTGATAGAGATTATACATTTTGTCAATCAATCACTGAATAGTCCAAGCTCTAAGATTGAGAAACATATGTATAACATTAAAACTTGCTTAGAAAGCCATGCAACACACTGGAAACTTGGGAGTGTTATATTATTTACCTAGGTATTAATTTACTGTAAAGTTCTGAAATATTCATGTGCTGGAATTAAAATTGTTTTCTATTTAATTTTAAAGTAATTCCGCTGAATCCAAAACTCAAAAATGATGGGCAATGGGCTAAGGGTATGCAAAATAAACAAGTATAAAGAATACACGTAGATAAAGAAAGAGGGACGGATGGAAAGAGAAAGTTAAGATAAAGGATAAGTGATAATATATACGGATAATAGACACTAAAAGAAAAGTATCACGGTATAGAATCACACAAAGGGGTTGTGGCCATAGAGGAAAGGGTGTCGCCATTTAAGCATGTGTATCTGTGATGGTGAGAGGTGAAATAGAGAAAAGAAGACTGTATATAGAACTAGAAGTAATTTGAATAGAGAGGAGAGGTGATGGACAAATACAGTAGAATGAGGGAATAAAATACAAAGAGGAACACAGAGAACGAGTCTGATTACACAGGATGATTTGTTTTAAATGAAACAGCGGGGACATAAGAACAAAAGGAGATCGAATAGAATGGGATGAAAACGTAAAGAGAGATAGTATTCAATCTGAATGATAGGCTACATAATGCGAAAGGAGGGTGAAGAATCAAGAGAGTAAGGGGCAAAGTTCAAAGGCATAATGATGGAGTGTTGACTTCCGTAGGACCACATTTCAAAGCCTGCCACTCGGCTCACTCCTGTTGCCAATCCATTTTATGATCCCCACCCCACCCTCACCCCCGGGGGTTAGTCTTAATATAGATGTATCTCTCGTTACACCGGTTTTAGTAATAAACGCGTACGAATTGGTGTTTTGATATGATACGATATGTTAAGAGGGCTGCATGGTAGAGCAATGAGAAGTGTTGCCGACGTTTAGAAACCCCGGATTATTTATGAAGTAGTTTGATATTTTTTAAATATTGTTTTCACTAAAATGTAGGTGAAAGTTAAAAAAGATTTTTTTATGTGAAATAACTTAAACAAAAACCCTTTAAAACAATCCCCCGTTATCTTGTGTTGTGACCCTATCGAAATTTGATTTTATTTGCTAGAGAAAGGAAATATATAGGTTTCTAACCTTTTGCTTTAATCTCAGAAATACAATACTTCGCGTACCGGTATTTCGTTGTTGAATTTTATTTTAGAACAGCGTATAACCTGAATGGGTAGTAAGACACGGTGATAAATAAATAATATATTTGAAAACTTTAAACTCAAGATTTAAACTTTTTAAATTTGGGATCTCTAAACGTCTGCTACACGTCTCAATGCTGTACAAAAGTCCTCTTAAGTGATAACATTTTGTAAACTATTCTGGTTGAAAAATTCTGTGAAACTTAATAAGAGAAAAATTTGAGTAAGGGAATTATTTTTAAACAAACTTTTCAGTATGAGTCAATTTAAACTTAATTTTTTTTAATTTTTACTTTATCGCTAACTTACAGGAAGAGAAAGTATAGTGATCGTAAAAAAAATCGAACTCAAAATTTTGGAGAATCTTGACGTTTCATGATACCCCCGAATCCAAAAAAGTGGTTTTTGACTTTCGGTCCGTCTTTCTGTCTGTACCTCCAACTAGAGCCTAAACTATTTTACCGATCGGGCTAAAACTTGGTATCTAGGGTTTTCATAGGGTTGGAATTGGATATCTAACCCTAAAATTGAGGGTAGTTTACTGAAGGGCAAAAAGAGAAATAGTCGATTTTCTCAAAATCGGCTTTAACGATTTTGATTAAATTTCATTTATAAGCATTTATAAATATTCCAAACAAAATGGCTTCTCTAAATATTTCGGCAAAATGACTTTAAGGGCTCCGGTCTGATGCGTAAATTATATGTTTTTATAATATCTCCTAAACTATTTAAGATATTAAATTACTTATCGTTACACGTAGATCTATTTATAATACAAATATTTTATAAGAAGTATACTTTTATAAAACCAATAACTTTCAAGCTATACGTATATATTTATATTTTTTAACTTTTCGAACACAAAAGGTAAAAATATTGAGGCCGCAAAAGAAAATCTAACCTGAAATGTTGATGAATGTCGACGTATCAAGACCCCCGAACCCTAAAAGGTGGTATTTGCAATTACGTCTGTCTGTGTGTCTGTTTATACTTAAAATTAAGAGTAGTTTAAGAAAGGGCGAAAAGAAAAAAAATAGATTTTCTCAAAATCTACTTGAACGATTTTGATTAAAATTCGTATATAGGTGTTGATTAAGATTATAAATAAACTGGCTATTTTCATTTTACCATGAAAATGAATTTTAAGGTACTTTACAGAAGCAGAAACTTCCGTATCTCCGCAACTATTTGAGATACTAAATAACTTATCATTGCAAAATTGTAGTACTATTAAAATAAAAAAACTTTTATATGAAATATATTTTTATAAATCCAACAGTTTGAGATATTGGCAAATATATTAATACAATTTTGTGAACTTTAGTTGTAAAGAGATACTACTTGAGTTTTAACGCAATAATTCTCCAATGCCATAGAGTAATTAAATTTAAGTCCCTCAAACTTTATGTTGTTTTTCCTTAAACCTCTTAGGAGATATGTTTGAAAAACAATGATCTATATCCATTTTATACTCAATAGTCAATATTTACATTTTTTATTGGTCAAAATTTATAAATGAGGAATTTAATAGCAATGCGGGTGACCTGGTGGTCTAGGGGTAAGGTGTCAGACTTCTATGCTGGCGGCCGGGGTTCAATCCTCGGTCCCGGCAAAGATTTATCTGATTACCAAACCCTTACTTCACTTCTGACAAGACATCTTGTGAATGTGAGGAATGCCAGGTCTCCACCGTGGTTCGGATTCCACGTTAAACTGTAGGTCCTTCATTTAATCTCACAATCACCCTACCATTACACATTAGCGTAAGTGAGTATAACCCGAACGGGTAGTAAGACGCGGTGCTAATAATAATAATAATAATAATACAAAGTACTGCCTTTTTCAACATACGTATAATATTTTTAAGTATCAATAAATATGACTATAAAACTGTGTCTGAGCAAAGGATTTCCACAGGCTAATAGTTTATTACTAAGGTGCCTGCACTAGTGTTATCCAGTGGACGTTGATCAATTCAAGATGTCTGCACTAGGACACGCCAGTAGCAGTCAATCACTTCTTAAGGTGCTTTATCTAGGGCTTTTCAGTATGCGTCAGTCCCTTCTTAAAGTGTGTGAACTAGGGTTATTCAGTGGTTGCTGGTCCCGTCATAAGATGCCTACGCTAGATCACTTCAATGGCGAGTTGGTTCCGTCTAAATGTGCATCTATATAAAACCTCTATTAATGTGTGCAGTTCGATAAAGTGCTTGTCCAAGCGCTTTTCAGTAGCCTAACCTATTGGTCTCCTCTTCGCACTAAACAGACAATTATAACGCTCAGAAAATATAATAAAAACAGTAAGGCGAACTTAAATGGCAATACCAATTCTTTTAGACTTCATTTGGGGTATAAATAGTTTCCTCCTGGATATGTACTCTGTGCTATACTTCATTCACTGTAGGAGTTTACCTTTGAAAGGTCTTTTTTCTCTACCAATATCCTACTATATAATAGATTTCTGGTAGGGAAAAAGGCCTTTCAGAGGTAAACTCCTACCGTGAACGAACTTTAGGTGTCTACTACCAGACCAGGTTATTCACGCCCCGGCGCTGCAGTCGACTTTAATACCACTTGCCCATGAATACGACCAGGGTACTTTTAACTAAAATATTTAAACTAATGCAAACACAGTGGAAATGTGATGGTGAATTATTGAAATTTGATCATTAATAAACTTGTACAAAACATTTCCAATGTTACCGAACAAAACATTACACTAATCCATTTAATCCAAAACGTAATTAACCCCCTCTCACTCACCCGTATTACAATTATAGCGATTAATAATTGTCCACAAACATTCCAACAGGAAATAAAGGTTTTGTTTCCAAGAGTCCTACAGTCAATTAAATTATTAAAGCAACAATGTTGTTCCAATGAAGACTCGTCCAACGTTTTTATCTGAGAATAAATACACCCGACAATTAATAATGGTTATCGACCTGAGAATCGATGATACAACAATTTCTTGGATGAACGATGTCGAAGAAAATAAAACACGTTGATTTTAATCGTCTATATTTTATTAAGGTTCATTCGACGCGTAATATTTTGTTGTTTTTTTTCCTTAATAAAATTACAAGAGATAGTCTTGTAATTCTAAACTAATAATTATGACAAAAATTAGAGGCTTTTTTTGGGGGAAGGGGGCTAATATTTCGAGATTGTTATTCTTAAAATATATATATATGTATATATATGTATATATATGTATATATATATATGTATATATATATATGTATATATATATATGTATATATGATATATATATATATATATATATATATATGATACAACCTCCAATATAGGCCACACATATGTAGTTTTTTTAATAACGAACCGTTACGGGACTTGATCGTGTAAGAGCATAACCCCGCGGATTAAGATTCTGGTGGGAAGAATCTTTTAGACAATATAAACATATCTTTTGCAGTCAACGTTGATAAAATGTTTACTACTTTTTCTTAAGTACCGCATCTTACTACCCGTTCGGGTTATATGCTTATGTACCAATTATTATGCCAATGGTTTTAGGGATTAGGAAGGTTATATTAATATGAAGTGTACCCGCATTTGCATGGAGGGAGAGTGTAAACAAAATTGGAAAAACCCTCCCTCAGTAGCCTACAGCCGACCAAGATTCGAACCTCGATCTCCCCGTCATCGGCAGTCTAGTTTACTCCAAGAGTAGCCCGTTAGACCATGCGGCCACCGAAGCGGGTTACTATTTCATTAATGTTATTTTATAGTTACTGTATCTTAAGTGCTCTTGTATTTTTTAAGATACACCCAAATCCAATTATCATATCAAAAGTTATCAAATAATTACGGTAAAATAGCTATAAGATTTTCTACTTGAGAAATCAAAGTGATTTTATGATGCTTGCCTACTTAGTGAAAGTTAAAAGTAAATTTAAAACAATTTTTTTTATAAAAATGTGAAAAATCTCAAATATAATTACCAGTTTAGTTGATAATATACTTTAAATAAAGTTGAGGATTGCAATAAGTGTTATTTTTGTTGCCCTCTAATTATTTCAACACAAAATATTTTAAAAGAAATCAAATTGAAAAATAAAAACAAAGATCAATTTTAGTTTGGTAACAACATAAACCTGTTGTATGATAGAGTAGAGAAACTAGTTTCAGACGTTTAGAAATCCCACATTATTTAAGAAGCTGTGTGATATTTTTAATAGTTTTTTCAACAAAATTTAGGCAAAAGCTATCACCAAGTTAATGATCAGTTAAAAAGTTTAATTTTTTTTAAGCTTAAAATCTAAAACAAATCAAACACACTTTATGTTTTGTTAGGGTCACGACTTAAAAATTTTAAATAATGTGGGACTTTTTTATAAGGTTTTGTGTAAGTTATCATACATTCATCTTTTTAAACACTTTGAATTAAAAAGTTAAACTTTTGAAATGTTCTGAACATTCGCCTACATTTTATTGAAAACAATTTTATAAGATATTAAAACTTGTCATAAATAATCCTGGATTATTATATGTCGGCAACGTTTTTCGGTTATTTCCCATATACAGTAACACTTCTAAGGAACATTAAAATATTGAGATTTCCAAAGTTCAGATAGCGCCTCAAAATCTAAAAAGACCAAGCCAGCACCGTAAATATTAGCTGTAAAAATGTACATAGAGGAGAAAGAAAGTTTTTTGGACGATAGTACTGCTAACAAAAATTATTTTAAGGTTCACCCTTCTATCAGTTTTTGAGTAGTGAGTGAACTACAAACGTAAAAAATAGGCATCTAGAGTACAATTTTCATAACCAAACACTTATCTGACAGATAGAAAAAATATTTTAGTTGTTTTCACGCATTCATACGTCAGGTCATGTGAACCACAGCTGTCATTTTGATAGATATTAGCTATACTTATAATAACCCTAATAATATGGTAAAATGTTATCAATTTTGAACCAGTTTTTTTTTCTAAAGATTTCTTCCTACCAAAATCTTACTATAATAAATATAAAGACTTGCATACATTAACTTAGTTTAAAAGTTTAAATTTTTCACTCTGAAAAGTCCAAAAATCCACACATTTTGGTTGATCACTTAGAACTAAATGTCCGAGAAAAGGAAGGTAGGTATAGGAGTGTAGAATGAATCTTGGTGAATCGATTGATGTAATTTAGTAGTAGGGGGCACACCCCAAATTGTATTTTATTATTATTATTATTATTATTATTAGCACCGCGTCTTACTACCCGTTCGGGTTATACGCACTTACGCTAATGTGCAATGGTAGGGTAATTGTGAGATGAAATGGAGGACCTACAGTTTAACGTGGAATCCGAACCACGGTGGGGGCCTGGCATTCCCCACATGTCTTGTCAGAGGTGAAGGAAGGTTTTGGTAATCAGATAAATCTATGCCTGGACCGAGGATTGAACCCCGGCCGCCAGCACAGAAGTCCGACACCTTACCCCTAGACCGCCAGGTCACCCAAATTGTCTTATAATTTATATTTGCTTCCATCCCTTTTTGTTATCCTACTGCCGCAAAGTTCGACCCATTAACGTTATAAGCCCTCTAGGTTTCTAGAGTTTATCAATTTCCTCTCAACTATTCTAGCATCATAAACTGGGACAGTCGACTTAACCCTCCCTGAGGTCAAAATATTTTCTAGTTGTTTTGCAGAAAAAAAAACTCTTATACAAATAATATATTCGGGAGTATCACCGGAATAGAACCAAGATCCTCTAGACATTAAATCGACCCCACTGAATCTTATATTAAGATAGTAAATACACATTATAAAATCTAAATTGCTCATGCCAAAGTAAAAAGTACCCATTGATCTTCTTATTAATGGACATTTGGAGCAGCTTTTATAAAATATAAACTTTTTTTTGTGGTCAGCATTGATAACATTTTAATATATTATTAGTGATATTGTATAAATATTGATAATATCTCTCAAAACTGACGGATGCATATCACATAACTTATGAATAAATGAAAGTAGATGTAGTAACTTTTATGTTAGAAATGTTCTATCTTAGAGAAAATTAAGGCATTTAAAAGGTCCCTTCAAGATAATTACCTTTAATTAGAGATGCAATCGTACAAGACTCTAGCGAGCAGGTGAATCAGGATAATTGTCACTTACCTGAAATCAAACAAAACCAATATATTATCAGCAATGAAACTAGAATAAACAGCGTAAGAGCCCGTCTCATCCCCCGGATAGCAAGTAACTTACGTAGGTAATAAGAGCTTGAGACTGACGTCGCACCGCGGTGCTGTTTTCTGTCATCTACTTTAGAAAAACAGTGGAATTTAAATCAGTAAAAACCATTTCACTATATTAGAAAAAATATAGTAAAATTGAAAAATAATTATTTTAAAAAGAAAAAAAAAACTATCCCTGATCAAAATATCGGTGTTGTCAGGTACAAAATGAACAGAATTGCACTTTGAGATTATTATTTTTTGCACCGTATCCGACTATCCATTCGGGTTGTGTGCATATCTACTAAATACACCTATGTATTGAAGGTCTTGGGGTAAATTTCTCGCCTCAGGACCCTATTTTCGTCGGTTCAAACCCAGATGGGGTCGACGGATTTTTAATGAGCGATAAAAATCTGTAACATAACTTCGTTCAAAGGAGAAATATAGCCTTTGGTCCCATGTCGATTGTGGCATGTAAAAGAACCCTAGAAAGTATGTGAAAATAACTTTCCTGGCGTAATAGGTGGGCCTTTTCGCTCTCGCTCACAGAAATACTCGTATGCTGATATAAGCAGTCGGTTGGGGTAAAAAAAGCACGTTAAATATCTCAAATAAATATTAGAAATATGAAAGGTTGAATTTAGAGTAAGTGTATCCACATCTGCGTGGAGGGTGAGTGTAAAACAATTGATTAAAAACCACCCTCAGTTCACTCAACCAGTATTTTAACCTTTATATACCTGTCATCACCAGTCTAGTTTATTGAGAGAGTGACGTCTTTGAATATGGGCCACCGAAGCGGGTGATTTCTGCTCCGAACTTAATTGTGTTATCTAATGTCCCAGTTATTGTGTACGGAATGGGTTCTTAAGTGCATTCACGAGTTCCGTGTGCTTATATTTCAGGTTACAGCGTATAAGAGAATTGGTGGCCGGGCGATTTAAGGCAGTATTAGACACGGATTGCACTTGAACATCGTTGATGGGAGGTCAGAGATTAGAATCCGTTCAAATTCCAGGGAGAGGGGATTTTTTCGCTTTGGATGTTCCTATTCACGGTAAGGTTCCACCAATTTGACGGGAAATATCACAGTGCGGTATTTCTTATGGGAATGGCAGTCCTGAACCTTTGAAAACCAATAAAATTATATCCGAAAATGTTCTTTTGCGACCCTATGTTAAATTGAATAAAAGAGCAATACAATTTCATTCTTCATCAAACTTACTGTAACGTTGCTTGAGATCAACGTTACAAGCAAGAAGCAAATATGAGTTAAATAACACCAAGTCTACAACCACGAAGAGTGGACATAACAAGACTCACCAAAACTGCCCCGTTTCTCGGTCTCTGTGTGTGAAGTCTCATCAACAAACATCCCGGCCCGCGTACATTGTTCTCGCCCCGAGTGAAAAGGCGTAACTGATAGACTGTGGAGGTGTGGCGTGGTGAGCGTGGCATTTCTCGCGTTGCCCCATGGGAAGTGGTCAGATGGTGATCACGTGATGTTCCAGACGTCTCTCCAATGACCTATTTGTTCTTTACCACCAATCCCGCTGTTTCATGTGAATGTTCTACTATGTTCTTTTGGCTTCCCCTATGTTCCCCTCCTCTCAGAGAAAAATTGCTTATAATCTGATGTCGTTTGCCTTAAGCAGCACTTCTTGGTTTGTCCGTGTCTTGGACACACATCACGGGATGGGATTATTCCCAAAGGTATAAATTCAAATTTCGGCCGTACTACTCAAAATTTACTGTTTGGAAAATAGTTAAAGAATATTTTAATAGACTATAGGTTAGGTCTAAATTCTCTTTTTGGCCAGTACATTCTAAATTTCCTTTCGACTTTCATCTGTCATTTTCTGTAATATTGTAAGAATGGCTAAGTACGTAGATTAATATGACGTAATGCTATTTATAATTTGTTAAATATATTGCCAGGGTTTTGCCCTTCCGGCTTGTTGTCCCGAGATTGAAACTATGAGGGACCTTTTGTATATTTTTTTAACTTACCTTTACAAGGCGAATGCCTGGATTAATTTGGGTTAAGAATAATATAAATATTTTACTTTTTTTTTTGGGTTGCCATTTAAGTAATACGCCAATGTTTTGTAACTATGAAGCGTACGTAACTTTCCTTTGTAAAATGTAATGTTTAGCGCTGAAGCGCACTGCGGGTTGCCGCTGAGGCCTGTTAAGGGGCCGTAAGCTACGTAGTAAATGTAATTGTTAGGATAAGGTTGCTATGGCTACAGCGCCTCAGTATAGTTATGGGCATAACCCCTTTACCCCTTTTTTTTGTTTATGTAATAGCTACGTTGTAAATGTGATTGTTAGGACAAGGTTGCTATGGATACAGCGCCTCAGTATAGTTATGGGCATAACCCTTTTTTTCCTTTTATTTTATGTAATTCTCTTCTAACTATCTGTTGTTACTTGTATACATATATTCACATATATACATATATAATTATTGTTAATCTTTTCTCAAATAAATATTTATTTATTAGACTCGCAATCTTTAATTTACATCGACAAGTTCAAAGTAATTTTGGCTGATCAAACAAAAGACTCTCGTAACATTCCTTTTGAGTATTAAGGTATAGTAGTGGATGGTGATTGAGAAGGGTTCATGGCGACAGATTATTGAATAGGTCCAAGTATAGGCCTATCAACAAATATGTGGTCCTAACGCTCTTCTGCAATTAAATCATTTCTTGTTGTTTTCTTGCCCTCTTTACCTTATTGTATGTGTTCACCTGCCCTTGTCCAGTAGAGGAGAAGGGGGTGTACATTACTTGTGTTTAAAACAGGATGATTTAAGGGGCATTAACATATTTGAATCAGTGTGCTTAGTTCTTCAGTTCACTTTTTCATCCATACAAAGAACTACTTATTAAATATCTCAAATTAAAAAATATTATAGTATTTTTACTATATTTTTAAAAACTCCCTGCGTTTTTCCAGGTCCTTAGAAACCCTGTAAATCCCTTGATGCTGATGCATTCCCTATACACTACCTTCCTCGTCCTTAACAATAAAATTAAGACGTTAGTAAAATATTTTTAAATGGGGGTTTTTCAATAAAAAATAAAACTTACCTGTGCAATCAATCCAATGTTCCCGAGATAATCTAAGTGCATTCATAAATCGAGTTGCCACAGACGCCCGCGCACTGCAACGTATTCATTAGACAAGATTGAGTCATTAAATTTTCACTCATGATGCAACTGAATAATTGAAGGTGGCGCTCTAATTGCAGTACAAGGACATTCCCCTCACCTCCGCGGGTTTGGGCTACCAAAGGGTGGAGGGTGGAGTTCATTAGGTTACGTGGTTAGCGGTAACAATGCTTTGCATATCATGTGTGATGAAAGGGGTGTATGTGGGGAGGAGGCGGGTGTATAGATCGAGCGGTGAGATGAAACATTCATGTTAATCCGCCAGTGCATTCCTCGGGCTAGCTTCCGTTTTGTGAAGTGGAGATAAGCCCGTTTTAAATCATAGAAACATAAAATTGACACGGGTGTCAGAAATTTGTGAAATGTTTATACATATTGATATGATTCGAATCTCACTACGCGACCCAGCTTTTAACATTTAACTACACTAACAAAATAGGAATGATGAAAGTAGAATGTATATTAAGTGTACCACCATTTGCGTGGAGGGAGATTGGGAAACCGTTTAGACGATATTATCCATCGTACCCTCGGCGGAATTCGAGCTCCGACCTTCTTGTCATCAGCAAACCAAACTAGAGTCCATTCGCCATATGAGTGGTGGTAAGTGACAGCTAGAAAAAGATGTAAATACGGTTAAAAAGAAAAACATAATTAAAAATAAATAGTTTGTTGTTATAGCTTTGACTCCATAAAGTGACACGAAATCCACACATCTTCGTGTAAATCATATGGTTTAGCAAATATATATATATATATATGAGAGTATATCTGGTAATTTGCTAGCGGTCACTTACCACCACTCTTATGGCGAATGGACTATATATAGGCTTGATTAGTGTACGTGCCTACCGGTGCAGGCACTAGTTATTTTGTTTGTTACCACTTGTCACTAACCGATCGGGTTACAACTTATTTATCAAATCCGGATAAGACCAACTTGCATAGCCTAATGAAATATGACGCAACGCCCAGTTTAGTTGTTTTTTTTAAACATTGCATCTTACTATATGTTCAGGTTATGCGCATGTGTGATAATTACATTACTGGGGTAGGAATGTGTAAGGAAGCGTTTTAGAGGTACTTAACGCGCATTTGCGTGGAAGGAGAGTGAGAAACCATTTAGGGAAAAACCACCCTTAGTAGACCCGACCGAGATTTTAGCCCCAATATCCCTGTCATTAGCAGGCCGGTCTAACACGAAAGTGACACCTTAGACCGTTCGACCACTGAAGCAGATCACAGTTCAGTTAATTAAAGACTCAGATAAACCAATTATTATTTACAATCCGTAAAGGAATCGAACCCATTGACTCTTAACTAAGTAAATAGACGATCTACCGACTGAGCCATGGTGTCGGGCATCATTATAACTAGAACTAATGACCGCCATAAACTTAGTGAACAACGACCATCAGTACGCCCGTGCGAGTATAATTTAATGACAAGCTATGCACGCGAGGGAAATAAAGTAACACCTGCGTTACACAGTTCAAATTAGCATTCTGCGAGTTTTACGTTGAAACACCAGCACAGACATGATACATGGGAAATATGTCACGAGTAACTTTATCCAGGTCATTCCATATATTGGGTAGTGTCAGTGAACCCCACGTCGACCTGGGTGGTCTTAGGGTTAAGTGCTCGCCTTAGCATCCAATTTTCGTGGGTTCAAATCCAGCCGGAGTTGACAGGTTTTTTTTGCGATAAAAATCCGTTGCACAGTTTCCTTCAAAGGGGGGGGAAATAAAACTGTCGGCTCCGTGTCAATTGTGGCATGTAAAAGAACCCTGGAAGGTGTGTGAAAATACCTTTCCTGGCAGAATTGGTAGGCCCTTTCACTCTCGCTCATAGAAATTCTCGTGTGCTGATAATCAGTCGTTTCAAAAATTGCACGTTAAATAGCTCATATAAATAAAAACAAGGAGTTGAAAATTGATGTCAAACTATTCTAATGAAGCCAGAAGATTTTTCAAAGTGTACGTAACAATTTGACCCGAAAGTGTGAAATGTGTATGGAAATGGAAAGATACATTTCGAAAAGCTTTTATTGTTTTGTTGTGATAAGGTAGTACATTTTTACAATAATATAAACTCAAATAGCATTTAATTTTACTATACTAATTTATTTTATTACCAAAAAACCAAATTGTCAGTATATCTTTGTGATTTTTTTTATGAACTTTTTTAATCATTTTAATGAGTGCTAAATATCCTAAAGTTCTGAACCTTGTTTTTTCTAACAACCCGTTTAGTAGGAATCTGGTAAGATAAAAGAACTTCCTGATGGTTATTCGTAGAAAAAAAATCGAGATGTAGTCGCTTGTCTTAGTATAAATACCACTAGATGCTTATGATTTTCTTACTACCGAAAGGTAGATTTTCATGGTTAATTAAAGGTAATTTATATAAAGCCGTTCGGGCAAACCAAAGGACCACTTTACACAGAAGCCTATCGTCGGACAACAGTGTAAAGAAATTACTTCTACTCTCAGTATAAGCGATTTGGTATCATACAAGTTTCTAAGTATAATATATTTAATTCCAGTTAGATTCAATCAAGAGAACCCTTGAACCCTTTTCCAAAATAAGTATTCATTAATCATCAATTAAAAATGGCTAGTAATATGCATACTCCAAAATATTACATTGTATTTAAGTATAAAAATTAATTTAAATTTTACAGATTAAAAACCATATCTAATTTTATCAATAACACCAAACCCGCACCGGTGGGTAAGGAGACATAGTCATAAGTCTTCTTGACCGGTGTACTGTTGACGAAGAGTTTCGAATCCCGGTCCGATGATGCCAAAGTTTTTTTTTCCCCTAAATGTTTTCTGACTCTTTCTCGACGCAAATGTGGGGCACACCTTTTCTAAACTCATGATCCTCCCCGTGGTGTAAATATTAAGATGGTTCGGACGGGAAGAAAGGCGCGAAGCACTATTCTAAAAAAACAAACACGCCAAGACCAAAATAATTTTGGGTAGGAGAAACCGGGTCAACATTCCTCGTACCACGTGCTCAACTTAAACATAACCTCGTTCTTTCACCACTCTTTTCTCTTATATCACAACGATCGCCTTTTCTTGCAATAATAATAATTATTATTATTATTATTATTATGACAATTGTAGTATTTAGAGCGGAAGAAAAAATTATCAGTTGAAATCATTTTCAGTGGACTTCAAAGAGAGGAGATAAGAGAGCAAAGGAGTAAATGGAAGTAAAAGCTACGTAAATCATTTAAAATCTTCGGTAGTCGAATGGTTTGAGTCTAAGGCATAACGATCGCAATAAACTGGACTACCGGTGAGGAGATCGTTGTTCGAATTCAACTAGGTTGAAATGAGGTTTTTTCAATAAATGGTTTTCCACTCCTCCTCTAAACAAATGCGGGTAAACTTCCTCGAAATTCAACCATCCTAATCTCGAGTATTTTAGCGTAACTAGCACAAATGTATTTATATATCCCAAACTGTTATCAAGACTCGCTGCTAAAAAAAAATATTATTACTACTAATGGCCATGCCCAAATTTCGCGTGTATGAAAAACCCGCCCACTGCTAGTTTCTGCACGGCAAGAGTTGCAGGACGGTCAGCGTAGCGACCCAATAACGTATTCATGGCGGCAGGTTAGAGAACCCAACATCGGCGTGACCTTGCCCCGGGTCGATAACTTGGTATCGATTAGTTCTGTCAGAAGAGGCTCAACAGCGAGCAACAATGGAAACTGACGATGGTTATCATCCGGTGATCCCAACTTAACTTCCGCTAGACACATTCAGTTCATCACTTTTCGAATGAATGTTTTCAAATGCTCGAGCATCGGCACTCGCTAAAAATTGAAAATGTATCGATTTAAAATATTTGTATGTGTGTTACAGCTGTAAATAGTCACATGACCTAGAATAGTGTTGCGTCGAATCTACTATATTTAACAAATAAGAATTTAAATTTTTACCAATGAATTTCGAATCTTTAAAAAAAATTATGGGCATAAGAGGAAATAAGTAGTAGAAATAATTATAAATACTAGTATTTCTGTTAATAGGCTATGTGCGCCAGTACTGGTGGCGTGACTCGTGATGACTTCGCAAGTTCTTGCAGGATATATCCGGGCGACATCATGTTTACCGCGTTCAAATACTCGAAAATCCTAAAGCATAACTCACCGTTTCTCGTAAACTAATTGGACAATCACAGTAGTTTTTTTCACAATTCGTCATAAAAAAAACCTTAAAAGACATGAGGATATTATTAAAATTCCCATATTCTAATTGGTTTAATGTGAAAAAATTATTTTCTATTGAAATAACTATAATGAAGTTTTTATTGCAGACATATTTTCACTATGTGAAAAAGTTTTTTCTTAATTGAAATAGATGGGTAGTATAAGAATAGGAAATGATTATCGTGAACTGAATTTTATTTTGATATAAGATTCATTCCTCAAACAACAATACTTCTTACAGTTTGATGTGTTTAGTTACGAGCTCTTCACGCACGTCAGGTTTTCGATAAACTGAAGATTGCCAAATAGACTGGTCCATCATTCAGTTGGGTCACTGTGCTTGAAGGGAGGCTGAACATTATAATAGTGATTTAATAATGGAAGTTATAATAAAAGTTGGTTTGTCTAATATAACGCACTACATCCCGTTAAACTTTTTTGGTTATTTTTTTAATTGAGGATATTTAATGTGCACTTTATGAACACACTTATGATATCAGCACACGACTTATAGAATAACTTAATACAGTACTATGAAATTCTCAACATCCTGTATCTAGACTGACAATTCACCAAATATTAATATATATCCTGTATCTAGACTG
Source organism: Timema douglasi (assembly GCA_901482245.1). Classification (NCBI taxonomy): domain Eukaryota; kingdom Metazoa; phylum Arthropoda; class Insecta; order Phasmatodea; family Timematidae; genus Timema; species Timema douglasi. Next base: position 114,545 of record CABEEJ010001784.1, on the reverse strand, counting down.
ACAATTCACCAAATATTAATATATATATATATATATATATATATGTCAGGATTCTAACCCGGGACCCTTAACACGGCAGGTTGACGTATTAATGACCGAGCTAAATAATTACACTGGTCAACATATTGATACTTTTTTTCTATATCTGGTTTGTAAATGGAAGGATATAACTAATTTCCGGGTGCTAAATTCAGTTGAAAAATGATATTTTCTCTATTACGTCACATTTGCAAAATACACAGCAGTAATACAAAGACAATAAAAAAAACTTTTACACAAAGTCAAAATATGTCTGCATTAAAAACCTATGATATTTATTTAATTAGAAAACAAATTTATCAAAGCAAACTAATTGGAGTATAGGAATTTTAATAATATCCCCGTGTCTTTTAAGGTTTTAATTACGAATTCTGAAAAAACTACTGTGATTGTCCAAGTAGTTTACGATAAACGGTGAGTTATGTTTCAGGATTTACTAGTATTTGGTTGCGGTAAACATGATGCCGCCCGGATTTATCCTGTAATAGTAGACCTCGCTCCTTTCACTCTTTAAAATTTATCTTCAAGTTGAAATATCTGCTAAAATTTCTCCTTATAAAGTAAGTAGATACTTTTCCTTGGTGATCAAGTTGAACATAAAACAAAATATTAATACTATATTTTAAAAGTATTAACAAAATGAAGGGGTAGGCCATGTAAGACGAGGTTAAATGTTTTAGATGAACATGTGAAAAAAGAAAGAGTTTTAAGAATAAAACAGCACGTATTACCCGCTGTATGAATGTTGTAGAAGCGAAAGGAATCTGCAAGGATAGGGAAGTGTGTAGAAAGTTAGTGATGATGAATAAAATACAAAGTTTTTGAGTTGAGTGTTTAACTAATAATTGTCTTGAGTCTGGTTATCAAGTTGTCCGATAATTATATTAGGGGTTGAGCAGTATTAAGGCGGCTGCCTCTATCAGCGAGAAAATATCAATCGTCTATGTCGTTTGTCATTTTCTGGAACTACTATATTCTGTCAAAGCTTATCCTCCCTTCCACCCTTCACTTATAACCAACCACCCGTTTTCATGTAAATAATAAAAAAGGGTAAAGAAAACTACGAAACTTCTTATACCAAGGTAAAGAGGAAATCTAGTTGCTAGGTCTCAAATATCTTAAAATGTTCTGGTGTGAACCCATCAAAAAACTTATTTTATTTGCTGCAGGAAGGCTAATTATATAAAGCACCGTTTCATCAACCTAGTTTAGTGCTTAAAATGCTTAAAAAGTCGTTTAAAATGAGATGACCCATTTTAACACATTTTTTTCTATTAAAAAACTCAAACTATACGGCTGTTAAGGTAAAATAGCCTTGTTGGAATCTTTCGACTTTATTTTAACTTGAACCGTATTTTGAAATAACGCATCGTAGAATTAAATGTTGCGTTAGATCTGAACGTCTGCGTAGTAATTTCTCGCTTCCCAAGGCAGACCCTTTAAAACTACAAAACAAATTCTAACTAAACAATTTTAAAAAACCAGTAAAATCTCTGATAACCGAAATAAAGGGGGCTGAACCAGTTTCGGATAAGCCAATTTTCGGATATGAAATTAATACGAGTTCCGGATATGTAAGGTTTTAATGTAACAACATACTTTTTCGAATACCAAATCTCTTTAAAAATTCGATGATTCGAGGGTCCTAGTACAGTTCAGATCTAGTAAAGTTTTACAAAACTGTAAAAGATTGACCTATTAGGTGAAGAAAGGCAAAGAAAAATAATAAGAAAGAAAATTAGGCTTAAATTACATATTGAGCATAAAATAACGTATTCATATTCTTTAGGCATCAGAAGAGGCACGAATGGTGTGCCTGACTATTGACGCCGCATGTCTAAATACGAACATGAGTGAAGTATAATTCCCCCCACTTAATTTTTAAAACATATTTCCCTTTAGTAGACCTACAAATGCCAGGCAGTTCCTTTAATTTCCGCTCCTCGTCCCTTTTAAATTAGGCCCTTAAAAAGTTTCAATTTTTTTAATTACAGCGCTCTACGCGTTGCCCTGTAACTCGAACTTCTGATATAGCACATGAAGTCTAGTAATTAGAAGTGGGTACTAATGTAATTTATTTACCTTAATTAACTTTAGCTTGATTTTAATAAAGGCATCTTTTAAAATGTTGAGAAAACTTGTGTGTCCCTATACACAAATAAACACTAGTGTTTGATTTCCCCTTGAAATAATTATTTACGACTAGAACACTAGGTTGAGTTGATCAACCAGTATAAATTTTATTACCATCATAAATAACATTAATAAAAACAAATAATGGGTACAAAATGGGGTGTGTTTATATGAAAAGTCAGGGAATAAAAAAAACAGGTATGCTATTCGACGTGTGCCAACTAGGACTCCTTTTGTAACTTCTGGGCCTAAGGCTACGCCCAGGCGAGCAATAAGTGTCACTTGATGTGGGTGACAGATGAAGCCGGAATGATTCACGCAATGACCTTGTAAGGCTACGTCCAGACGAGCAATAAGTGTCAATAAGTGTCACTTGATGTGGGTGACAGATGAAGCCGGAATGATGCACGCAGTGACCTTGTAAGGCTACGCCCAGGCGAGCAATAAGTGTCAATAAGTGTCACTTGATGTGGGTGACAGATGAAGCCGGAATGATGCACGCAGTGACCTTGTAAGGCCACGGCCAGACGAGCAATAAGTGTCAATAAGTGTCACTTGATGTGGGTGACAGATGATGCTAGAATGATGCACGCAGTGACCTTGTAAGTCTACGTCCAGGCAAGCAATAAGTGTCAATAAGTGTCACTTGATGTGGGTGACAGATGACGCCGGAATAATTCACTCGGATAATTAAACTGTAACGAGCCAGGCGGGGCAGTAAATGTTGCTCGGTAAGTAGTGGACGGACCGTCGTTAAGAACACGTTGCGATGTTCGAATCTAGGTCAGAGCCCATTTGAAGAATCACAAAAACTGCTGTACATCGGCTACATTGGGCTATATATGTAGCGGAATGATAACCTACTTGTAATTTATTGTGTTTCCATAAGTTTTTACGTATGAATGATAAGCGTGAGCGTATGTGTAAGCTTTTCTTTTGATCACTTTTTGTGATTTTGGTATTTTTATTTCAATAGTATTTCATAATTTGTCATGTTGTTATAACTTTTTTTAGATAAACAATTCTAGCAAAAATAATTTACGTTTTGCTTAAGTTACTTTAGGCGTCTTCAAGTCAAAACAAAATTAAAACTAAATTCAAATAAAGTTTTTTTTTGAATAATATTTTTACTTTAAAAAGTCTGAAGAAATTCAAGCGAAACGTCGTCTTTAAATTGGATCCACACAATATATATTATTCAAAGTTTTCACCATTATATGTTTCATATAAGTTTTTATTTTAGGTAAATGTTTCCCTTCAAAAGGTCAAGTTCCCCACGCACCCCATCTTGCACTGTCGTTAACACCGAGATTATGGAAAGGCGGGAAGAGGGGGACGGTCACATCATTGACTTCCCCTTCCCCCTACTGATCATGGTGTGAGCAGCAATTAACAAGTCGGCACGTATTTACAGGTTAATTAGAGCTGTGTTGCCTATAGCTGTTCATTACGGGCCGGACGGAACAACAGCTTGAAAGGTGCAGGCTCGTCACACCGTCGTAAAAGACGACAACGGGCCGGTTTCTGATGGGCGACGATCACACAAAGAGTTCCCGGACGTCATAACACTTTCGTTGTTCACTTGATATCTCATTTGTCACCTACCCGAATCAAATGAAATAATTATGTGCGATTTTAAATGAACACACTGTTTTGATGTGAACAATTAGTGTGCCAAAAACTAGCTAATTATTTGTGGTCTCATCCAAGCTCGCCAGGTGCTAAAACCGGGCCGGTATCAGAAGATAAGGCGCGGGCACCCCTTTCTTTGTACTACTCGACTTCACTGTTTGCGGTAATATATTTCTATAAAGGGAGGAGGAGGGGATTAGCAGAAGAAAAAAAAGTGTTTTTGATCCCAGAGTCAAAGAAGCACCCGGGGAATCTCCACCGGCAAATGTCTAGAAGATATTTGGAGTTGCTTTAGTAAGGAATTTTTTCAGAAACTAGACTTTTCTATGAGCAAATTGGAGTGGCCGTTCCCCAAAAACCGTTTGAAATTTGGGTGCTTCTAGAAGTTATCAAGCGTGTTTTTTTGCCCCAAAAATTAAACACCCTTTATGAGGTGATTGGAAATTGGATGATTCTGCAAGCCTTTTAAGTATGTCCTCCATAGGGCAACTTTTGAATAGTTAATGCCTCTATAAGCTATTTGGAGTGGTCATCTCCTGTAAAATTCTTGGAAACTAGATTCCTCTATAACTTATTTGAAGTGTTACTACCCCATACATTTTTTAATATTTGAATGTATATAGAAGTAATGTATTTGTAGTAGTATTCACCTATTTAAAATATATATATATTCCTCTTATAGAAGATATCTGAAGTAGTCCTACCCCTGCAAATTGGATGACTCCATAAGCTATTTAGAGTTTGATACAAAGTCATATTTCATCTTTATTCTCGATAGTATAATAGGGAAGTGAAATACATATGTGGGGTGAAGAGGGGAGTTTATAGCAATCGGAGAAACCGGGGGATTAAATTATTTCCAGCGGGAAAATGCGCCTCCTGTTACGCCACCCATGCTCGGCTTAGGTTCGACCGTCATTTTTAAACTGTGTTGACACTCTTAAAAAACGAAATCAATGTATGCAAATTAATACGTAACTAAACACTGAAATGTTAAGCACATGATTAAATACTTACTATTTAAATTGAGCTTCATCTACTACGCGACTATCGTTGTGTGTCAAATTTAATTATAATAAACAATATTTTAACACAGACTAGGGATTAAATTACATATTTAACATTTTAAAAAAAATCAACAACCTGAGGGTTGATTTGATGGGATCTCTATCCATCAGGCGCTGTTTAGTACTGCCTGCACCATCTGGTAAAAATCCCGTATAATAAGAAATCAGAGAGCGTGGTGGTTCCCCGTTGCTTTCCACACTGAAGTTCTATGAGTGAGCGCGAAAGGGTTTACCACTTTTGCCAGAAAACTAAGTGTGGCATACCTTCCAGGGTTCTTTTACACGCCACAATCGACATGGGACCGACGGCTTTACTTCCCTTCAGAAGGAAGCTGAGACCGATTTTTATTGCTCAAGGTAAATCCATCGACCTCATCTGGGTTTTAAATCACGAACATCGGGTCCTGAGGCAAGCCCTTTCTTTAACCCAAGACCACCCAGGTCAACATATATAACAGAAGCATGGATAAACTCAGATATGTCAGCATAAAAAAAATGTGATTTTTTTTAAGAATCCTATATCTTTATCTAGAAGCACTTAATGGATTGTATAGACTATAATAATTAGTGGTATATTATGACAACAATAAAAACCTTGGCTTCGATTTTAACTTCACTTCACATTAAAACAGTAACCTTCATACACTCATTTTGTTTTTGAAACATTTATAAATTGCCACAAAGTAGTCATAATGAATGTAATGTCCTAACCGTTAAGTAGTTTAAATGGTATTGAAATAGTGTTAATATGCTTACGTAAAAGGGAAAAAACAGATTGTAGGATGGTTAGTATATTATTGAATAAAATCTGGATTAATTACCGTTTATGATAAAACCAAATTACTTTTTATGCGTTTCATGAAATGAATAATCTAATCTAAGCCTAATCGAATTACAAAAATTCCCTAATGGTAGAGCGCTGAATAGTATTGCAGACATTTAGAAATGGTTGAATATTTATGAAGTGGTTTAATTTTTATTTTTTTTAATGTTCGGTAGGGGAAAGTTTAGACTAGTTAAATAGCTTAAATTTTAAGTTTAAAGGGTTTAAAAATTGTTGTTATAGCTTATTTAAAAACCTATAAAACAATCGCAAATTGTATATTTTTTAATGGTTTTAATGGTATCAGTGCTCTTCCACGTAGCATTCTTAAGATGGGAGTGTAGAGGACGCGCTAAAAGGTCAGGGTTTTTGCAATTTTATATTTTGTTGGCTAAAATAAATCAAATATTGCTCCAGTAGAAACATAGAGTTTAAATTTCCTCACGTGGTGATATCAACAGTTGTTGAATATCTGTCATGAGCATAGTGGCATTAGATGAGAAACTTTTTGAATGGAGAAAAAAGTTATTATTGAATTCTAGGGCATCCTTGACAGATAGTCAACAGTTGTTGATATTACTTCGTGAGGAAGTTTAAACTGTGTGTGTGTCTACTTCAGTAATATTTTATTTATTTTAGCCAAAAAAAAAAGTTTTGCTATAAAAACTGCAAAAACACTGCCCTTAACTTGCGTTTAATACACTCCCACCTTAAGAAAGGCGAGGGAAAAAATTTAGAGTATATTTGTATGCGTCCTACACACTTCTATGTCAAACCCTAATGATAAAATAATAATGCCACCTTTATTTTCACAAACTACAATTCATAGCCCCTACATCTTCCCCCCACCCCCTCCTCATTTTTAGCTGCACAGCGAGAGATCATTAGCAACCGATGTCGCTGATGTTGTGGGATGGTCCAGTCTGACAGCTTCCGCACCATTGAAAGCTTCATCATAATGCTGTATCACCAACACGCTTGAATTCTTGCTTGATTTATTTTGACACCGTGTCAAATGGACATCATACTAGGCAAACAGAACATCAGATAGGAGCGCAAAGGAACCAAATGAATCTATGTCAGATCTACTGAGAATTAAATATGAAACTGAAAAGCCTGTGACAGCGCAGATTACCTGAGTTTGACGGGACGTTTCAATGCCAAGGTGACTCTCTTTAATTAGCGCCATCACGTCTTGCTGTCTTTTCAGGTTATACGCTTATGTACTAATTACGCTAATGAGTTAGGAATAAGGAAGGTCAAATTTAGAGTAAGAGTACACGCAATTGCGTGGAGTAAGTGTGGTAAACCAACTAGGAAAAAAGCCCTCAGTACACCTGACCTTTGTTCGAACTCCGATCTTACTGTCATTTGCAGTCTAGTATATTGCGAGAGTGACGGCTTGGACCATGCAGCCACCGAAACGGGTGATCTATGTTTTTAATTACATTAAAACACTCTTATGTGGGTGCATGTTCTAAACGCATTCTATGCGTTAAACTCGCAGTAGACTAGACTGCCAAAGAAAGGGAGATCAAGGTTCGAGTCTCGGTCGGATGTACTGGAGGTTTTTCCAAAATTGTTTTCCACCCTCCCCTCACACAAATGCAGGTACACTTCTTTAAGATATAACCTTACTAATCTCTAAAACCATCATCGTAATTAGTACACAAGCGTATAATACAATATACTAAAAAAAAGTTATTAAATAGGGTAGGGAAGGTAAAATTAAGAGGAAATTTACCCGAATTCGCGTAGAGGATGAGTGAGAAACCATTTACGAAAAAAACATTCTCGGTACACCCAACTTCCCTGTCACCTAACAACCAGACTAGTACAGGATGACGTTTAGGCTATGGTCACAGTAGCACCGAAATATAGTTCGGGCGTACTCGGCCGACTCCTCCGATTTTCTCAATCTCATGATCCTCCATTAACTTGGTCATTGTATCTCCCTTATCTATGGTCATAGTACAACTGTTAAGTTCGGCCGAATACGTCCGACGTCGGACAGATTCAAATCGATTTGTTTTTTTCGGAGAACTGTCCGTTTTCAAGAGATCGTCTGTACTCTATCTTGAGAAAGGCATGGTAAAATGGTGGACTGTGATAAGTTAATAATTTTGGTATTTGAAAGAAAAAAAAGAGTTTGTGGGATATAAGAAGCAATCTATATCATAATAGAGATAATTCTAGGATTCTATGGCGTGAGGTTGCGACAAATTACAAGTATCTTAAAAAGGTGACCTAGCGGTATAGGGGTAAGGTGTCAGACTTCTATGCTGGCGGCCGGGGTTCAATCCCAGGTCCCGGCACAGATTTATCTGATTACCAAACCCTTCTCAGGTCTCCACCGTGGTTCGGATTCCACGTTAAACTGTAGGTCCTCCATTTCATCTCACAATCGCCCTACCATTACACATTAGCGTGTGTGTAACCCGAACGGGTAGTAAGACGCGGTGCTAATAATAATAATAATAATAATAATACAAGTATCTTTATTTTAAATTAAATTGTTATCAAAAATAAGCTATTAATTTGGTTGGCAAGAATATTTTAATTATTATAACATGATAGGGGCATTCGGAATAAACGATGATCATAATATTATAGTAATTTTGGCTAGTGTGTTTAAGAAAACACACCTTTCGGCTGAAAACGGCGTTATTCTGACCACAGCCGCCGGCCGACCACATTCCCCGCGCTCACCAATTTTTCAGGTGTCACCCCTCCTCCACCCTAAACCTATTTCTTCGTCGGTAACCAGTCAAGAGTTTCTAGATCCCACCAAAATATGAAATCGTAAAAACATGTAAACGGAGTTGTTAGAAGTTTTTAGTCAGACGGCTATTAGAGACTTAACATAATTTCGGTACAAACAATACACCCCACCCTGTTACTTTACCATTTAATGTAAGGGAAAGATACCGATAGTCAAAAGGATTAATGCTATCCTCCCTTAGTTCAAGTTAGCGCTACCGAATGAGCTCAAGTGTCTTTACTAGTTGGCTTAGTCCCCTTTCACTAGGTAAACTAGCAACCTGACACATGTTTGTTTATCGAGAGCAATAATTGCTTCAATAAACGCAAACAACTTTCAAATGTATATTAATGAGTTTATTGGTTGATTAAGAAAACTACAGATTTAAATATAATAGGATTGTGGCTAGAAGAAACTTATGGAAAACACCAACATCCATTTTTGCGGTCAACAGTGATAACATTTTAATTTATTATACATATTATTTAGTAAGGTTTTTTTGCACTGCATCTTACTACCCGTTCGGGTTACAAACTTAATTACGTTAAAGGTTTTAAGAAATATGAAGGTTATATTTAAAGGAAGTGTACCCACATTTTCATAAAGGGAGAGTGGAAAAGTTTGTTGGAAAAACCACCGTCAGTACCCAAGCGAGATTCAAACCTCAATCTCTTCGTCGTCGGCAGTCTAGTCTGCTGCAAGAATAGCACCTTAGACCATACGGCCACCGAAGCAGGTTTTATAGGTATTGATAACATCTAAAGTGACAGCTGAATAAACCATGACTGGACGTATGAATATGTATGAAAATTGTTTTAGTAGCTTTTATAACAGTCAAAAAAAGTTATTTCCAATATAAATCAGACTCTAAAAACACATAAGCTATTAGTCTATTTTGCGCATTGCGATTCAAACATCTGAGCCAGAGAGATAACTGAATTATTTATAGCACGCCAAGGTAGCAATTGATTTTTTTTAAATATGTAACCTTAAATTGTCGCTTGTCTCATTCATGCTTAAACTAAAACATGTATATGTTAGGATGGGAGCGTAAGGAACACGATAAAAGATAAGTGCTTTTGCAGCTTTTATTGCAAAACAATTTTTGTTTGGCCAAAATAAATAAAATATAGCTCCAGTAGAAACATAGAGTTTAATTTTCTTTTAGTGGTGATATCAACAGTTGTTACCTTTTAAGAGCATAGCAGCATTAAATGACGATAAAAAGTTGTCATTGAATTCCAGAATATCCTTAACGAATATTCAAGAACTGTTGAGGTCACTATGTGAAGAAAATTATACTCTATGTTTCTACTTGAGATATATTTGATTTCTTTTGACCAAAAAAAAAGGTTTTGATGTAAAAACTGCAAAAACACTTACCTTAACCTGGGTCCCCTACACACCTACCTTAAACATATTATTTCTTGTAACAAAAAACCAAACAAAAACATTTTGAATATGTGTGTATATGTCAGAATATATAAAACGGTGATGGGTGGCAGTACAACTTGGAGTCTGTGAACGAATATCATCCTGCCACAAGCATGCGGAACAAGGCGTCAGTCACATCTTGTCTGGTTTGCCAGGTGACGGGGAAGCCAGGAGGGCCAGAATCTAAACAGGGAGTACTAAAGCGCATTCGCCCCATAAGGACCAACAGCTCTTAATTTTTGTGAAAGGTGGTGAGGGGCGATAAAACGGACCCATTACCACTTTAAATGAAAAACTAAAAATGGTGGAAGGAGAGTGGAAAACCAAAGAATAAGAAAATCCTCCGTACACCCAAACTGTATTCGAACCCCAATATCCCCGTCCTCAAGAGTCAACAATCTCAACAGTTTATTGCGAGAGTGACGCCTTAATACATGCGTCCACCGAAGTGAGTTTCATTGGCGGCGGTACTGTGTTCCAGTTAAATATATTATTATGACGTAACACACCCTAACATTTTCCCCGATACCCCAAACCCCGCCTTTTCACTAACGATGCCATTGGCCATAATACTAAATGGTTTCCCACTTTTGATCCACGCAAATGCGAGCAAATTTCCTTTAAAATCCTACCTTTCTCATCTCTGTAAGTATGCGGAAGGCCCGGCTGGTTAGTAAGACGCGGCCACAAAATTCTTATTTCTAATGGTTGAGATGAAAAATGAGCCAGCTGGGATCGAACTTTTGTCTTCTAGTAGCAGATCACAGAGTCGCAAAGATGAGCAGCAAAAGTCTGAGTCTGAGAATCGGTACTAGATATTGTTTAGATACGATTGTGAGAATCGGTACTAGATATTGTTGAGATACGATTGTGAGAATCGGTACTCGATATTGTTGAGATACGGCACTGGATATTGTTGAGATACGATTGTGAGAATCGGTACTCGATATTGTTGAGATACGGCACTAGATATTGTTGAGATACGATTGTGAGAATCGGTACTAGATATTGTTGAGATACGATTGTGAGAATCGGCACTCGATATTGTTGAGATACGGCACTAGATATTGTTGAGATACGATTGTGAGAATCGATACTAGATATTGTTGAGATACGATTGTGAGAATCGGTACTCGATATTGTTGAGATACGGCACTAGATATTGACGAAATACGATTGTGAGAATCGGTACTCGATATTGATGAGATACGATTGTGAGAATCGGAACTAGATATTGTTGAGATACGATTGTGAGAATCGGCACTAGATATTGACGAGATACGATTGTGAGAATCGGTACTCGATATTGATGAGATACGATTGTGAGAATCGGAACTAGATATTGTTGAGCTATGATTGTGACTATCGAGAGACACAAAAAGGATTGTTATTCCAACCAGGCCACAAAGTTTACCAATCATTCCTTCCAACAGAATAGCTACAAAATAAATAAACCGTCCACACGATCACGGCATATTCATGTGACGCCGATACACCAGCTCTAGGTTACGTGACAGTACACCAACCCTTCCTCACTCCAACAAGAATTCCCTCCAGCTCGACTTCTGGAACTACTCAAGATACACACAGTAGTGAGGGTACGCAGACTAAAAGGCGTTAGTTTCATCTCGTCTGATTCGTCTGTGACGGGGGTTAGGGATGCGATTTCAGCCGGTTGTATCGAAATATTTTCCTACTCTCCATTACCTATAAATGCGGATGCATTTAATCTAAATTGTAGTTTCCATATCACTCGTGCCAGTGGTCACACGGTCTAATGTCAAGCTCATTTCATCTGGTTTTCCCCGTTACGGGAAGATTGGTGTTCGAAGCCCGACCGGGTGTATGGAGAGTGTATTTTCCTTAGTGGTTTCCCACACTCCCATCACGCAAATCCTGATACATTTAATCTATACCCAATCAGATTAGTTCAATGCGGATATCCCGAACTAGATATTTTGTTTATGAATACCAAAGTGTTGTTTTTTCTTCTTTATAGAAAGACCAACTGGCGGGAATATGGACTATTGAAACGTGGAATGTCAGAGAAGTGTGATAAAGAAAATGAACTGTTAAAAAAAAGGTTGGATCTTCTGTGTGAATGTGAAACCAAGCGGAAAGGGAAAGATGTGTTAATGAGTGATGGTATAGCCTAGCAATGTGGTCAGTTATGAATGAATAAGCGGAAGTCAGGGAGTAAGTTTAATCCCCAAGTCCAACGGCTAAACTGTTTGTGAGAATGTATGAGTTGGTGGTGTCATCTAAACTTCTATGGATACGTCTGAAAATAGTCACAGTTTCTTGCCTACCCCGTAAGGGAACAGCGTGATTGGTTTTGTATTTATATAAACCAGTGAAAATCCATTTTAAAAATACGTATATTCTTCCTGTTAAAGATTTTAATTTATTAAAAATAAAATGTTACCTATGTTACCTGATCCTTTGTGTACATATTATAGAACTTTAACTATTATGCATGATCTGAACTCACGGGATGTTAAGTTAAACTTTTTGTTATGGTGACCATACGTAATTTTTTTTAGGACCAGTACTGTTCTTTGAGGCGATGTCCAGTGATGCTAAAGAACAGGCGTTAGTACATACATAAGTACTGGTTTTTAATCAATTAAACCTACTTCCAGAAGTACTTCTTGAGGTTAGAGAAATGATATTGAATTGGACAATGCTGGTGAAATAAACATCACCCTTGAGCATATTTTTTATAAGTTTTATTTACAAGTTATTTTATCATCATGTATTACTACCCGTTAAGGTTACACGCTTATATACCAAATACGCTAATGATTTTAAGGGACTAGAAAGGTTTATATTTATAGGAAGTGTAACCGCACTTAAGTGAAGTGAAAGTGGAAAACCATTTTGTAAAAACCACCCTCAGTACACCCTACCAAGATTTGAACCTCGATCTCCCCGTCACCGAGTCTAATCTCCTGTGAGAGTAATGGCTTAGACCATTCGGCCGCCGAAGCGGGAAAGTTCTATTTGCTAAAAGTTATGTATATGTGCGATGAGAATTAAAGTTCCTATCTAATGTGTGATTTATATAAATTACCATGAAAAGGGAAGAAAGTAATAACTGATTTTTGTAAGATTTTTTTTAGCATCGTAATTTGTAAGTAGTTCGTTCTTTGAGGTATTTTTCCTTACCAGAATTCTACTAGATATCGGGAGTTTAGTATGAAAGATGACCTTTCAAAACGGACTTCCTACTAAAATAAGTGTATACCTACTCACACACGTCTCTCAAAGCTGTTTCTTGATATTACATATTTGTTTTTTATAATTGTTTTGAGTTTAATTTCTGAGTATTAGTAAAACTTTTGTACTTACAATAAGTTTTAGTTTTAAGTGATTATCAGCCAATATCCTAAATTTATTCATTCAATATCACAATTAGGAGAAAAATAATTATTTTAACTATTATTTGACTTGATGTAACTAAGTGTTAATTTTCTTTTCATGACCACGTCTTACTACCAATTTAGAGACAATCTACCCGCATTTGCGTGAAAGGTGAGTGGGAAACAATTTGGACAAAAAGGTTGTTAATAAAACCGACCGGGATTCAAACCCCGATCTACCCGTCATCAGCAGGACACTCTAACACAATAGTGACGCTTTAGAACATTAGTGTTACTTTGAATTAGCGATGAAATTAGGCATTTTAATAGCTTTGTATTTAACTATGTTTATTTTATCTACTCCATTTCTCAATTTTTTGGTAATATATACATGTCATGATTGATATAGTTTTTGTCGTGCTTTTTCTATTGAAAATATGGTTACCATGCTTATGGTACACATGTAACTTTTTTTTTTTGTTTCTAAATATAACTATACATACGCCTTTTGTCACGAAAGTAAATAAAATGTACACTCGTAAAATGTAATTATAAATAAGAGGCGATACTTTATCTTTTGAATTGATGGCTTAAGTTTAGTAGTATATAGTCCAATTCTTTTAAGAAGGTATTTTAAAAATTACAACACTATTTTTGTCAGTCAAGAATGATATCATTTTACTTTATTATTAGTTTTATTTTGATAGATATTAATGATATTTATCGTCGGTGACCTGGCGGCCTAGGAGTAAGGTGTAAGACTTCTGTGCTGGCGGCCGGGGTTCAATCCTCGGTCCCGGCACAGATTTATCCGATTACCAAACCCTTCCTTCACCTCTAACAAGACATCTTGTGAATGTGGAGAATGCCAGGCCTCCACCGTGGTTCGGATTCCACACCTTAAACTGTAGGTCCTTCATTTCATCTCACAATCACCCTACCATTACACATTAGCGTAAGTGCGTATAAACCGAACGGGTAGTAAGACGCGGTGCTAATAATAATAATAATAATATCTATCAAAAGTGACAGCTGCAGAGCACAAGACCTGACGTATAAAAACGTGAGAGTGCATCTAGTAACTTTTCAGTCAAATAAGGTCATTACTGTGAAAATTGGACTGTACCTCTTCCTTTTGTCTTAGGTTATTTTAGTCAACGTCAAAATGCGCCTGAAAGGTATGCGCATAGGCGTGTAGCGAGTTTCATTCTGTCTCTTTCTTACCATAAACACGACCATCCACGCACGCTCGTCACAGAATAACCAACTGCCGCGTTTGGCTTTATAACTTGACATAAATCAACCGTCAAACACAGCTCCACGGGCGAATGGCTATCTTGGGTACGACGAAGGGATATAAAGGGAAGTAAAAAGGTGTAGCATTGTCTAAAATTGTATAAATATAGAATGTGTCGGAGTGCTTTTATAGACTCGGGTCATGCAATACAGTTTGTTTAGGCATGTCACGACACCAGTGGCGGCTCATGTATAAGCACTGAGGAACTGCAGCACCCCATATTTCCACTTGATATTATCGATAACATTTAATATAATGAGTTCTTTTTTCTTTCATTCTTTATTTATTTTTGTAGTAAAATATATATATTCCTTAAGCTTAATGTCAGTACTTCAGTAACCATCCCCCAGTTTATAAAAATATACAAAAATCTTTGTATTGAACTGTGTGCTTCACAGTGCTAGCGACGTGGTGTTTGACTGCTGTGCGCATGCGCACATAGAAGGGGGTGGGTAAGAAGGAGGGACTGCTAGGTAGAGAGAGCACTGTTGCTCTCGCAGTGCCGGCTCTGGCGTGATGGTGGAAGGAGGGTTTTTTTTTACTCAGCGTGTGTTGTGCTTAAAAACCCTGTACCATATTCTCGAATGTGATAAAGTGTTGAATTAGATTATTATTCTACTTCCAGGTATTCTATTTGATTCTTTTTTTTTCGGTTATTTTATTTAACAAAAGACTAAATGCGCTTGCATTACTTTCAATGGGGGAAAATTTCCTCAATTGTCATCCAGTGATCAAGGAGAAAATTAATGAACTTTTTGCGCAAATTAAAACAAGAAGAATGGATTTCATTTTTAAATGAAAATATCAAGCTTGAACTGTAAAAATTTAAGTAAAAAAGTTTGTTCTTTTTGTTAAGATTTTATCAAGTTCCTGAATAAATTTTCTTTGTATACATGTTTTTTCCTTTAACCCAATTTTAAAACAAAGGCTAAAAAAATTCTGGAGCAGCACCCCCACTAATTTTAGCTATGAGCCGCCACTGCACGACACTAAGAATGTATAAGTTTTGGCTTTACTTAGCAAATATAAAACGATAAATTGTACTCCATCTACGGTAGAAGTGTAGGTAAATGACAGCTAGCAGAAGGTTTGCAAACATTGGCTGAAATTAACAAATGCCAAACTATTCGGAAATAAATATTATTTTCTTAGTAATACTATGTTATCAATAATTAATTTCGAATTGGTTGGCATTAATTACTTTCAGGCAATGTTTCCCATTAAGAACCTTCTGCTAGCTGTCACCTACCACTTCTCCTGCCCTGGGTAAGGTACAGTTAATTATTTAAGTTGGTATGTTTTGTCAATTACGTATCTTCATCGTTTATAAACCTAAACATTCTCAAACGAAGTGTATTTTAATTTATTGTATTCCTAAAAATAGATAATATAATGAAGGGTTTTATTAGTTGCTGGTGACCTGGTGGTCTAGGGGTAAGGTGTCGGACCTCTGTGCTGGGGTCCGGGGTTCAATCCTCGGTCCCGGCACAGATTTATCTGATTGCCAAACACTTCCTTCACCTCTGATAAAACGTGTATTAATTACAACTTGTTTATATGGGGAATGCCAGGCCTCCACTGTGGTTCGGATTCCACGTTAAACTGTAGGTCATCCATTTTATCTCACAATCCCCCTACCAGTACACATTAGCGTAAGTGCGTATAACCCGAACGTGTAGTAAGACGCGGTGCTAATAATAATAATATTAATTACTGTTGAAACGGTTAGTTTGTAAAATGCCATTCTTGAATTATTTTCTATTATATTGGATAATCCTTATTACATGCTGATATAATTTTAAGTATACTAAGTACAATACATGTCTACAGTTGACCTTCTAAATGAGCCCGAATCCATTAAGGAAAAACTCGAAAAACAAACTGTTTCTGTCAAATATTTTAATTAATTCATGTATTTTTTTTAAAGTGTTATTCTATGAATATATGATAAATGTATTAAAAATAAATAAATTTGTCTTTGGTGAATCAAAAGTTATCATAAATGACCAATCAAATATTTAATTTGGTACGCGGATAAAACGCGGAGGGGAAAAAAATTAAACTAAATAACTGTTCGCTCGTTTATGGGTTCCTAAAAAGAAATTAACTTATATTTAGGTAGGTACCTCATAATTTTTAGAACAATTTACTAGAGGAGAACTGTGCGGCTTTCTGATGCTCAAAGCAGCCCCCACTTCTTGCCTTAGGGTTACACCAGTGTTTCCGAAACATTTTTTTTATCACGACTCTTTAAGAGCCCTTTTATCCAGTGCCAGGCGACACACGACGGCGAAAACCATCGCCTTCTGTAAGTCAGTGGGAACAAATTATTCCTTTTGTGCTCTGCCGTCCGAAAAACTTGCTGTAGCGATTTGTAAAACATGCCGTCATGCCCTAG
The DNA here is from genome assembly GCA_901482245.1 of Timema douglasi. Taxonomy (NCBI): domain Eukaryota; kingdom Metazoa; phylum Arthropoda; class Insecta; order Phasmatodea; family Timematidae; genus Timema; species Timema douglasi. The sequence goes on along the minus strand of CABEEJ010001784.1, from coordinate 97,599 downwards.
AGAACGCCAGAGGCAAAAGTAGCGTGAAATATTCTAAGTACATGGCATGGCATCTTATGGGTTCATTAATGCGAGCGCGCCACTTGTCTGCCCTCCGTTGTCTAGAAATCAGAGCTGCCTACCCCTACCTAGCAGACAAGAATGGTCCAGTTTCCTGGAGGACTACAAGTGGCATTCTTGTGTAATTTGAATAAATAATATTGTTTTTAATCATTTTTATACAAAAATGGGGGATTTTGATACTGAACGTTTTAAAGATGAGTTCAAGAAAAATAAAGCAATTTGATTTTCACTACCGGAGGAATACAAAACCAGAAATATAAAGAAAAGTCAATGGACAGAAATAGGTGTATGTGTTTTAACATTCAATAACAGTTTTTTAAACTTGTTTTTGTCGTCTCTTAATTTTTTTTATAAGTTACGAAATGCCCCATTTTCAAATCTTGCAAAGTTGATGAGATAAACATCCAATTTTCTTTTCCTTTTTTCAACGTAAGGTGACAATAGATGACGCTCGGGTACATCTTACACTCCCCAACACAGAGGCATTGGCAGCACTGATACAATTTATCCTCCCCCACTACTATTTGTTTCGACGGGCGGCAAATGCCGCGTGCATAAAGGCAGCCTAAATATAATATGGTTCCTGCATTGCTACCCAAAGGGCAATTTCAATTTTCTATTATTCTAATTTTAGTGTATACTAAATTAATGTAATTGAATTAATTTGAAAGGCAAAAACAGTATTATTTCAATAACTTTATAGCAAAAAAATATGTACAGCACCATTTTTAATGAAAATGTGACTTTGTTACAATCTTCAATAAGTGACCAAGTGCCGTTTTATCCTTGGGGAGAGTTATTTAGTATCGATAAATTGTTATTAACTAAATAAATGAATCAACGTCAGTAACCTTTTTATCTTACAGATAGAAACTTAATTATGTTCCCGTGTAAGATTTGGTGACAAAAACCGAGTTTTTCAGTGACAACCATGATACTGCTTCATTTTGTAGGTGATCTCTTCGAGTTTAAGGTCCATACAAATCATTATGAGAATCTGGATAGTTACAAAACCTGAAAATCTTTGTTGTTTTATTATTATTATTATTATTATTATTATTATTATTATTATTTAGCACCGCGTCTTACTAACCGTTCGGGTTACACGCTTTAAGTACTAATTACGCTAACGGATTAGGAATCGTGAAGGTTGAATTAGAGGAAGTGAGCCCACATTTGCGTGAAGGGAGAGTGGAAAACCATTTAAGAAAAATCTCCCCCAGTTCACCCAACCGAGATTCGAACCATGATCTCCCCATCCTCAGCAGTCGAGCTCAATACGACTAGTGCGTATGCCAACTACGCCACCGAAGTGGGTAAAATCCTTGTTCACAGAGGTAAACTAAATAGTGTCAGAAGAGGGAAAAGAGCTTTTTCAATTTCCCGAGTCAGAATAAGCTTCTCCTTGAGTTGGGTTCAATATCCTGAATAAAGGAGACTTTCAAAACGCTGTTTCGACACCATCTCTACTGTCAGTATTACAGTAACTATTCAGAATGTCCCAGTTTGGTAAAGCGTTGGTAAATGTAATATATCATAAAAGTATGAAAGGGGGAAAAAAACAAGACCTTCCCACGACTCCCAGGGACATCCTTGAGACCCTCATTTGGGTCGAGACCCAGGGTTTGGGAATCACTGGAGACCAATAGATCACCGATACCGGAGATCCCGGTGTAACTCCCCCGCTCCCCCTTTTCCAAGATTCGAAACCAAATCCCATCTTGAGGTAGAGTATCGCTACGCGCCAACCGATAAAGACGGTTCGGGAAAAGCGAAATGGAAATTTTTAATAAATAATTTCACCGCCAGGGTTGTTTGAGCGGTAGCAGGCTTGGTTCCGAGGCCGAGCACGTCCCACCGGCTGCTTGCGTTTAGGGGTGGATGGCTTGGTTCAACGGTGTGGTTTCTTACCTTCTGACCGAGCGAATGCCAGGACATTCTTCTTTAGAATGTATACTATCAGTAATATTCCCTTAGATAAGATAACTTTAGTTTCTAATGCCTACTAATGAGAGCGTTAAAACGTACATACAATAAATTATGTCGATACAAATATTTTTACTTGAAAACTCAAAGAATCGGTGCATCGGCATACTAAATGTCAAAATCATGTGTGTATTTTGCCGGTGACGGGAAGGTCGGAGTTAGAATCTTGGTCAGATGTATCAATGGAGATTTTAGCTCAATTATATCATTCTTTCACTCCACGAAATTGCAGGTACATATGCTTTAACATCTATCATGCTTATCCTTAGACCAAAAGCGCAGGATTTTTTAAATGGCTATATCCCGAACTCTAGTAAGACGAGGTGGAAAAAAATTACATATATATTTTTTTTAAAGAAGATGAATCTTTCATTTATAAGGCGAGGAGGAAGGGAATTTTAATTTGTGTAGCCATTTATAATATTCTTTATTAATTAAAAACGGCGAGGAAAATGTCTCGCGCGCTTACAGAGTGAAGGGGAGCCTATATATTCATGTTCATCCACTCGGCGCGTCAGTCGATAACAGGGAGATTTATTTATCCGCCAATCCAAGCGACATATCGCCCAAGTGAACGGAAATGTCAGCCGCCTCCCAATCCCCCTAGAACGCACACGAACACGTGGAGGGAGGGGGAAGGGATAGAGGTGAAGTATATCCCTCGGGAACCATTCAACCGCCTTCCTTTTGGTTCTGGGGAAACCATTCATTTCGAGAGCTGCGAAGGACCCGATACATTCTCTGGTACGTAGCCTATTTCAAATGGCTTTACGTTCGCGAACGACTGCTAATTCGTGGCATAAAAAAAGCGCTCTACAAATTGCCCTGAAGGGAACACTCAGCCCCCACGTTCTATAGAATAACAAAATGGAAGGTACAGGTAAAAAAAAAAGGAAGAAAGTCACATTAGACACATTTTACAGGGAGACTTTTATATCTCAAGCCCCATAAGGACCCCAGCAAATACTATTTTAATCAATTTAACTAAGTCAAAGACCTCTTTTAACCATAATCTTAAGTTGAAAAACACAGGTCTCATGATTGTCTAAAAGAGGGCAGCACTAGTTCAGTTTTGAGTTAAAATTGGACACCCCCCCTTTTTTCTCCTGTACCCTTCAAATCTTAGCGTTCGAGCGGTTCGATCGTAATGTCCATGTTCTAAGAGTTCGTGACTCAGTGGTTAGGTGAGCCATTTTTTAATGTACTGACAATCAGTAAAGTATAATTTTGGTGGGGTAGAAAATATTAAATTCCTTACCCAGTGTCAAAAAGTGAATGAATTTTACTTAATTAATAATATTATTTTGGGAAAGATCCTTTGACAAGGATTTCCACTACTGTTAGTTGTAAATACATTGCTTAACACAGAGTTAAAGTTAATTTTTTCAAAATTTGAAGAGTATAATATTTTCCTAGAACATTAAGTGAAGGAAAATTTTCTTTAATCTACACTTTTTTTACCTTGAGCATTTTACCAACACACTTTAGGTGATATTTTAAACATTAAAATATCGACTATCACCTTTTTTAAATTAATACATTAAAATTACTAACGGAACGTTCCATTTATATGAATATGATTTACATAATAAATACATAAATATAACACACAATCAATATTAACAATGCGGAGGTGCCAGTTTTTTACTGTGAATTAAAACAACAGCAAATCATTGTAAACACTATCCAATGTGACAAACTATACTAATTTTGACAAGACATCTTGTGAATGTGGGGAATGCCAGGCCTCCACCGTGGTTCAGATTCCACGTTAAACTGTAGGTCCTCCATTTCATCTCACAATCACCCTACCATTACACATTAGCGTAAATGCGTATAACCCGAACGGGTAGTAAGACGCGGTGCTAATAATAATAATAATAATATACTAGTTTGGTTGTTAATGTATTATACTTAAATTAGTGATAGAAATTGCAAAAATACTTTGAAACAATAATTGTTATTACTTATAAGACAAGTAAAACCTTTTCTCGCCAGCCTGGGTAGGTAAAACACTTTTTTTTAACAAAACAAAAAAAAACGTCGGTACTGCATATTTAACCCAACTAGAACGTTCCACTCGGGTGGATTAGCGGTTTTTATTTCATACAGGTGCTAAGCTCCTGGCAGATAATAAACTCTCTACAATACCCCTTGCCTCGAAGGAGTTGAATTTAAAAACTGAACAAGTGGCAATTTTAGGGTACAATCTTAAAAATTAAAAAAGTTTTCATTTGGCATTCCACGATCCCAATATACGATACAATAAATACAATACAAAGAGGAATGTCCCCACGGAGACGGGTTGATCAAGGATTCTTAAACCCCAATTTTCATATTAAGGACCTTCTAGAAAATACAAACATAATTTTGCAGCCAAATTTAATAACATTTTGCTATTTTATTGGTGTCAATATCTATCTAAAGTTACGAGATGCCGATAACATGACCTGACGTATGAATAAGTTAAATTGTAAGGACGTCCGAGGCTTCTTAAATGTTGAAATTAAAGTCTAATCTTCTTCGCTTAGGCAGGAGTGACACCCAGATTAACCTTCGCAACTTCAAAATATTTCAAAGATAGAATTTTTGTAATTCTTTTTATCAGCGTGTCTTACTACCTGTTCAGGTTATCCACACTCATAATAATTACTATAATGGGATAGAGAGAGAGAGATGAGGAAGCCAGCATTTTAGAAGTAATCTCAATATTTTTGTGGAAGTAGAGTGGAAAACCATCTAATAACATTCACCCTCATTAAACCCAACCGGGATTCATACCCAGATCTTACACTCGTCAACATTAGAGTGAAGACTTAGACCATTCGGCAACAAAAGCTTGTTTCAACGTTCATAGATAGAAGAAAACTTGGATAAATTAAGAAATTTTAAATATCTTAATAAATATGACATTTATCACCAAACAATTGTTTCTATGACAACTGCTAAATCGTATTTTAACACATCAGAGATTAAATGTCATATATATGACGCCAAAAATAGATAAATTCAAATTTATCAGCATAAAATAATATATTAAGTTTTGGTGGTTTATTTTCGCTCAACCTTTCTCATTTGTTAGCAGCACACATGAATAGTTTAAAAAAACAAAACTAAAACTAGTGTTAAATGGCATTAAAAAAAACCTTATCTTGTGGCTTCGGCTTTGATTCACACACCTCTATAAAGTAGATCTAACAACTTCTCTAGTAGTCAAATTAAAGACCCCTCCTCTGTAAATTGGACTTTCTCACCCCCTTACCCCCCAAATAATGGCAATGTTTCTCAGTCCCCCTCAACCCTTAAATAATGACAATATTTCTCATCACCCTTCACCCATTAAATAATTAGATTTTTTCTAATCGCCCTTCACCCATTAAATAATGACAATGTTTCTCATCACCCTTCACCCCTTAAATAATTAGAATGTTTCTAAACGTCTTTCACCCATTAAATAATTAGAATGTTTCTAATCGCCCTTCACCCATTAAATAATTAGAATGTTTCTAAACGTCCTTCACCCATTAAATAATGACAATGTTTCTCATCACCCTTCACCCCTTAAATAATTAGAATGTTTCTCATCGCCCTTCGCCCATTAAATAAATAGAATGTTTCTCATCGCCCTTCGCTCATTAAATAAATAGAATGTTTCTGATCGCCCTTCACCCATTAAATAAATAGAATGATTCTAATCGCCCTTCAGCCGTTAAATAAATAGAATGTTTCTGATCGCCCTTCACCCATTAAATAAATAGAATGTTTCTCATCGCCCTTCACCCATTAAATAAATAGAATGTTTCTCATCGCCCTTCAGCCATTAAATAAATAGAATGTTTCTCATCGCCCTTCACCCATTAAATAAATAGAATGTTTCTAATCGCCCTTCAGCCATTAAATAAATAGAATGTTTCTCATCGCCCTTCACCCATTAAATAATGACAATGTTTCTAATCGCCCTTCACCCATTAAATAATTAGAATGTTTCTCATCGCCCTTCACCCATTAAATTAATAGAATGTTTCTCATCGCCCTTCACCCATTAAATAAATAGAATGTTTCTCATCGCCCTTCACCTATTAAATAAATAGAATGTTTCTCATCGCCCTTCACCCATTAAATAAATAGAATGTTTCTCATCGCCCTTCAGCCATTAAATAAATAGAACGTTTCTCATCGCCCTTCGCTCATTAAATAATGAGAATGTTTCTCTCAGAAGACAGAGAGTAGCCCCTACAAGTCAATTCACCCCTTCCCTCCATATCCAAACAAAAAGCCGATCTGTTGGCCAGGGGAGGGGAGAAGAAATGGGGCGGTGTACAGATTTATTCCCCCTACTCTCCCTTCTCCCCTCAAGAGTCATAAAGGTGAGGAGGGGGTAGAAGAGATGCTGGGACCGAGAGGAGCTACCCCCACCCCCTCTCAGTACTGTGTGAGTGCGCACCGCTCGCCAGCCTGCATGGGGATTATCGATTATCTCTTCGCGAGGGTGGTGTATCCCCTCTCCCGAACCCCACTCCTTCCTCGACCCTCGGCTACACACATATCCGGTGCCCCAACACTCTCCCCCCACCCCTTTACCCCATTAAACTACACAACACCACGTGACCCTCCCTGCTTTTTTTGTGTGTTTTTTTAGACTCCGACTTGATCCCGGGAGTTCCTGACTCGTGGTTTCGTCTGATGGTAGACTACCCTGCCCGAAAGAGGAAATTACCATAAAATTCGTCATTTTTTAATTTGTTTGGCGATGAAATAGATAAGGATGTATAAAATATAAGAATACATAAAATATATGGCACAGATGTATGCCAGACATAGACATAAATAAGGAAATATACAAATATATGGCACAGACATTCCAGGCATAGACATAGATAGGGGTGCATAAAATATATGACACAGACATATACCAGACATAGACATATATAGGGATCTCTAAAATATGTGACACAGAAAAAGGCATAGAAGCGTTTGATCAAACAGTTTCGGTTTCCTTATCAAAAAATAACTGTTAATCACTTTAAACTCATGGCTCAACTATAGTTTGATAGTAAAATAAATGGCACAACACAAACGCAAAAACGTTATCATATTGTGTATTATAGCTTGGAAGAAAATGTTCAAAAATAGGTTTTTAGTAAACTAAACATAAGTTAAACGTTCCTCAAATATACAAACATAACATTATGTAAATTGCAATAAACACTCTTTAAATAAATATTTTAAACAAAATAGTTTTAAAAAATCACTAATGTCAAGATTGGACACGGAAAACTTAAAAGAGAAACTTTTTTTTTAATTACAGTGTGTTAAACTAAAGACCCGTTTGGATCAAACGAGGTTTTCAGTTTTTTATATAAAAACAAATGAATGAAATTTAAAATTAACTGGCTTATTTAGTTGCTTTTGGAAAATAATCTATGCACCAAGCTGAATTTTTGGATACTCTAAAAATGCAATTGTTACAAACGTGTTTAGTGTTTGTTTACACCATCGGTGGACCCTTTTACCATATGCGGTTTGGGAGACAGAGCGGGTATGCGTATGAAAAATCGACAAACCTTTTTTTTTTATCTCACCTTACTCTAAAACTCGAAGGCTTTCCTCTTTGAAAAAGTTTCCTATCTAGGTTCCTAGTCCTTGCTTTTCCTTGCACCTTGTAAGTAATTGACGCCCCTGGCCGCCCGTCACCCAGCCAATCTGCGAGCGCCCTGTGTTAGAACGATAACGCATCTCCGCTCTCCCTTATTGGGTACGTGAGTAAGTTGACGAGACTCCTCTCTAGAACTCGGTTCAGGGACTTGCTAGCTGCGCGCTCACTTAAATAATAAGTTTCACTATATTAAGGTCATTCGACAATAATAATAACTAAGATTTTTTTGAGTCTATCAAAATTTTGGGAGGGAATTTAACATATATTCCATTCAGGGTAGGAATTACTCTCTGAAAGGTATTTTTTCCTACTTATATCCTACTATATAATATATTTCTGGTAGGCGAAAAGGCCTTTCAGAAAACAACTACTACGCTGAACAGACTTTAGGTGGGGGTATGAGGTATCTTGGAAAAAATATCAAGTAGGCTCAGACCATTCCATCAACACCGACCAGCTAAGAAAGGTGGAGTACACTTTGCCTGGGTGTGTCATTTGTTGGGATTATCTGACCCTCTATCCGGCCCCGGGGTGTAGTGTGGTCAATGCACCTGACTACGGGACTAGGGTTTCCGAGTTCGATTCCTGGTTGGTAACTCGGGTATATTTCCTGACAGGGTAACTACCCCAAGGGTCACCAGAATTTGGTTAGTTATAATTAGGATTAAGTTTTGTTAAATGTTTCCACTGGTTCCACACCTTCATACTCCCTAACACCATCCCCTCATCTCATTAGTATTGGATAATCTTTCCGCTGGTGGGCTGTGAATGATGTAACACAGGAATGAAATACTAATATATTATCTGAACTTATGCCTCGGCCTGGCATACTATGTTCTGCTAGTCAATGTTGTATACACAATCGATAAAGTTTGAACAACAAATTTCATTAAATATACATTTCTAATTTATATTATTATTATTAGCACCGCGTCTTACTACCCGTTCGGGTTATACGCACTTACGCTAATGTGTAATGGCTAGGGTGATTGTGAGATGAAATGGAGGACTTACAGTTTAACGTGGAATCCGAACCACGGTGGAGGCCTGGCACTCCATACATTCACAAGTTGTAATTAATACACGTCTTGTCAGAGGTGAAGGAAGGGTTTGGTAATCAGATAAATCTGTGCCGGGACCGAGGAATGAACCCCGGACCCCAGCACAGAAGTCCGACACACTAATTTATAGTATCGATGATAAATAATCGGTAGAGTCTAAACAAGATATTTTATTAAATTTACATTTCTAATTTATATTTTTAATAAATTCTCACGCATTAGCAAAATTAACGAGTGGAGTTAGGTTAAAAAAATAACTCTAAAAAACGAAATTGTGTAATACAAAATTAGACAAAATCCAATTATCTTAGTGTAAAATGAACAGTATTTATATGCGAATAAAAATTATCTGATTTTCCCACTTTTAAACCGATTGCATTACATAAAAACATTCATCACAAACAGTCATTATAAATATTTGGTTACATATCGAATTTCAAAATTAAATACCAGGAAATATAATAGCTCGAAATTGATACTACTAATATAGAACACTACTTTTCGGTGTGGTTTAAAATTGAATTTGGCAAGCATATATATATATATATATATATATATATATATATATAAAGAAAAGCCGATTCACTGGCTGACTCATCAACGCCCAGCCCAAACCCTTGGACTTAGAAAGCTGACATTTCGCACAGAGGTTCCCTTTATGATATAGACAAGGAACAAGGCCGGATTTTCCGAAATTCCCACGGGATAGGGAATAAAGAGGATTTATAATTAATGTTTAGTTTCAAAAATATGAAATTCAAATGCTAGTAAGCCATATAAGATAATCACATAATCCTTATTATTTCAAAATAGAAAGAAAATTTAAATTTACCAATTTTTTTTTTCAGAGGACCACCCCACAATAATCACAAAAGCATGGAAAATTTTAAATTTTTAAATAGGCAAGCAGGGAGTGGCTAGTATGAAAAAACTTATCGATATGATAGAAATGTTGTATAGGCAAACAAAAAAATATAAAAATAGACGAATCCATAAACTAAATATCATCTAACGGGGGTCCATTAGCGTTGCGATAACAAAACTAAAAATCGAAGGATAATTAATAGCACGTTTCGACCAGCGACATAAAAATTAAAATAAACAAATTCTGGAGATGTAAGCTCGGTGATCCGTGATGCTTATTGTTAAATATATTTTTGTAACAGAGTATGGTATTTATTTGTGCTCTTTTGTGAACTGCAAAGTGTTTTTTATTCAGCCTATTTCTGTAACAATGTAATTAGTTTATCTTATTTTATAATCGTGCTTAGGTAAGGATTAAGTTGTTATTGGACTGCTTTTGTTTGTGCACTCAGTTTTTGGACAAGGTAATATTTGTCTCAAATATTTAGTTCATTTTAATTTATTAATTACTATGATTGTTTTGTGACTGCCATAATTAGCTCAGGATTGTACAACGAGGTACTATCAAAAAGTGGGCAGCCGGATGGTCAACGTTCTAATTTAATGTAGTTTTGGTTTTGCTTAACTTCCGCCCAATTTCTTTTTACTAAATTCTGGATAAGTCAATACAAAGGTATATACAAAAAAATGTAGTCACTCTGCTTTGGTCACCAAAGCCGTACAGAGGTTCTTGCATGTTTACACAAGTTTTAATCGACCCCGTCTACTTTTTCCCAGAAAAAAATATTCCCTTCGATTGTTTGTTCAAAAATCCAACTACGATATTAGACCACGGGGGTAAAGCTTAACATGGAGGATAATAATTATATTCTAGCTCAGTGTCAACACTGATTATTATCTCGATTCTATGTACACAAAATAGATTGCTAATTTTAACGTCAGAACATATTTTAAATTAAATAAAAAATTAAAGAGTAAATAAATACTATTTGAATATATCAAGTGATTTTTTTTAATTCACTTCTATTCAAGCTATAGTATCTACAAAATAAATACGTCGAATAAACTAGTGGTGTTAATTATATCATTGATATGCTTGAATTTTTTTTTTTAATTAATCATCTTAGTTTTGGTAAAACTGATAAAACCTCATTTATAAGCTATTTGTGGCGGGACAAATTCAAAAATGTTCAGAGCTCTAAACAGTCATGAGGTTTTAGGTTAAAATAGCACCGACTGTTAAAGTGTTAAGTGTCCACTAAAGAGAGAGATAAAGAAACGTTCCAGTAAAAAATTAGTATGTTTTAGCTAATAGGCAATATAACCATTGAATTAGGTATTTAAAAAAAAGACACTTTAAAAAAATAGCAATATAGAAAACTTTTAATTTTACCGCTTGTCATGTTACAATCACCGACAGATTTCTAATCAAAACCCATGTGCGTTGAAAGGGAATTAAAAATTCAGTGGAGGGGAAACATCAGGTCCCGTTGAAAACCAAAATGTATATTAATGAACGTAAAGCTCATGGACAGTGCACGTCAAAATATTAATCCGACATGAAACTTTCTGGTGAAATTCAAAACCAATACGTTTTAAACTGATTTAAAATAAGTATTATTTATTGGTATTATTAATTTGGCTACTCATTATTTTTAGTGCCAGAGAATGAAAGGATTAACTTGAAGGAAATGCGCCCACATTCGCGTGGATTGGGGAGAGGATAGGAAAAATTATTCATTTTTATTTTCATGTATTTAACGCACACATTCTAAACCGACTGATTATATCGGGCCGCACGACTTATAAACTAACTTAAATCTAGAACAGACACAACATCCAGGCAGACACGGTGATCCAGTATATTGCAAGCTCGGTGCCTTAAATCACGTGACAACAGGTTCGAGTGTATACAAAGTTAATATATAAAATAAAAATGTTATGAAATATACCTAAAATTTAGGCATGATGGTTTTACAATGATTTTAGTAAGTTTTAGTGATAGCATATACAAAAAAATAATGGTACGGCGCACCGCACAAACTTTCTCTCGCTTTTATCTTAAAATATGAATTTACTAAAAACTCGTAAGATTTGTGAAACAAAATAATAGGTCTATACTTGTTGCAGAAACATTACACTAAAGATCATAAATGAAATAATTAATACACACTGTTACTCTATGGCATTAAAAACTAGGAACACTGTTAGAAAGATAGATATATTTGTCCATCAAAGAGCATAAGAATCAAATTCATTTTCAAAGACCTGAATCAAAAAGTATATATATATATATATATATATATATGTGTGTGTGTGTGTGTGTGTGTGTGTGTGTGTGTGTGTGATTATAGCTCAGAAACTATCGGTTTTATAGAAATATATTTCAAATAAAAGATTTGTGTCCTTAATATTACTACACCTTTACAACGATAAGTTCTTTCGTATCTCAAATAGCTGCGGAGCAATGATGTAAATTGGAAAATTTACCTCATTCAAAGTACCCTTAAAATCATTTTTATGAGAAAATGAGAATTGGCATCTTGTTTATAGTAGTAAATAGTGAGTTTATATATACATACAATATTCATTTAGTTTTATATATATATATATATAACATTTAGTCAAAATCGTTAAGCTAATTTCAAGAAAAAAAAATTCTCTTTAGCTCTTCAGTAAAATACCCTTAAATTTAGGGTTAGACATCTAATTCCAAAAACCTCTAGGGGGGACCTTATGAGCATCCCTGATACTAAGTTTTAACGCAATCTGTAAATAGTTTAAGCTTTAGCCAGGGGTACAGACAGAAAGACAGACAGACGGCATCGCGAAAAATTCTTTTTTTTTGTTTCAGGGGGTCATGAAACGTCGACATTTATCAAAATCTCGAGTTCGAATATTTTGAGAATCACAATACTTTCTCTCCGAGATGTCGAGAGAAAGTAAAAAGTGACAGCTGCAAATCTCATGACCTGCCGTATGAATACGTTAAAGTAGCTAAAGTAGCATTTATAGCTGTTATATAAGGCCCTTCCTATGAAAATTGGACTTTTGAGTAATACAGCTCGAACCGTACATCGCATCGTAGTGAGGTTTCTGTATTTTACTTAAGAAAATAGTACATATGTGGCAAGTGAAACTGTTTTACCATATTTATAAAATACTACAAAATTAAAAGGTAATTATTTTATAATTTGAAAACGTTAAAATGATCTTGACTTCACGGATGTCAAGTTAAGAGTGCAGACTATAGTCCATTCGCCATAGAAGTGGTAGTAACTAGCTCTAACTAGTTACTAGAACTACTACTCTCATGTATCCATTCGCCAAACAATATGATCTACAAGACCATATATTATGTGTTTAAACTTTTTGCAGTCAAAACTTTTCCAATAAACAATTTATTTTTAATTATGTTTTTCTTTTAACAGTTAGTTTCTACATCTTCTGCTAGCTGTCAGTTACCACCACTCTTATTACAAATAAGCTCGGGGTGACCTGGCGGTCTAGGGGTAAGGTGTTGGACTTCTATGCTGGCAGCCGGGGTTCAATCCTCGGTCCCGGCAAAGATTTATCTGATTACCAAACCCTTCCTTCACCTCTGACAAGACATCTTGTGAATGTGGGGAATGCCAGGCCTCCACCGTGGTTCGGATTCCACGTTAAACTGTAGGTCCTCCATTTCATCTCACAATCACCCTACCATTACACATTAGCGTAAGTGCGTATAGTCCGAACGGGTAGTAAGACGCGGTGCTAATAATAATAATAATAATAATAATAATAACAAATAAGCTCGACGATAAGTTTTCTGGTTCAAGAGTAATCATGTAATCTAATTTCCTATTTAGTCGGCAGTGAGATGGGATTGTCAGTGTCCACCTATAGAAAGTCGTTGTTTGGATCATGAAAGGCAGCATTGAAAGAAGATGCCTTCCGCTGATCCACCGGTTGAAAAGTATTTACTGACAGTTAAGAAAACTAATCACTTATTTTCCCTGTTACTTTTACTCCCTACTTGCCATTTGATTCAATGGCAAATAAGGGACGTATGGCTGATTTGTTCCACGAGCTACAAGTGGTTTTCGTAGGACCTTATGTTCTTCACATGACATTCTTTAAATATATTAATTTGCACCTATGATTTTCTGTAAAAAAAAATACATGTAGTTATCACCTTTGTGATTTGATCCACCCCCTTTCAATTATTCGCCATGCTGTGTGTTTTTGCATCTTTTACTTAGGGGTCATCCATAAACCACGTAACGCTTTTTTTTCTTACCTTTTTAGCCCACCTCCAGTAACACCATGTATACATTTAGACTAGCCCCTCGACACCCCCCAGCCTATGTTATGTAACTTTTTTCACCAAGAATGAACGTTATTATTTCATAGCGAAGTTTTGTGAAACTAAATGAGGGATTCAGATTTAATACTTCTTAAAATTCATTTTAGTGCTGAATATAAATGATTTCAGGGAGTATTGTTATTATGGATAGCTACACATACAAACAGATAAGACAGAAAAGTACAGACAAAGGCGTCGAGCTCAAATTACTCAGGTTCATGAGGAAAACCTCTGCTATATTTATGTTTTGGATATCAGGTTTGCAATCTGAGTAAGAGCCTGACGGCACTACTATGTGCTGACTAGGGTCGCCCTTTTCTATATTAGCGCTACATGATGGTGTAAGGTGCCCACATCAGATGCTCGACGCTGGGGGAAGACATATTTCTTAATACTGTGCGCTTTTTTATAGTCATATTACCATCATATAGAAAGCTATTTTAAAGAATTCTAGTTACACAACTTTTCTAAATTATTATTGGATTAGTCTACAATTTTACTTTAGTTAACTTATCAATACCTACAATACCAATACCAATATCGATCCTGGATCCTGGATTCACTCTCTAAAAAAACTAGATGACCAATGAAGTGGAGATAGGGGTTCAAATACCTGTCGGGTGTACTCGGAGTGACTTTTCCTAAATAATTTTATATTCTCTCTCCACGTTAATGAGGGTAGGTAACCTCTAGAATTCTACCTTACTCATTTATACTCCATTAGATAAATATAGTAAAAAATAACTAGAATAACTATACTTTGACTATACCATCCTACAAAATGTATACTAAAAAGGTAGAATTTTAAAGAAAATCTACCAGCATTTGCATGGAAGGAATGAGGGAAACCATTTAGGAAAATCAACCCTCAATAGACCTGACTGTTAATCGAATTTCACCTCCCCAACATCGACCGTCCAGTCTACTGAGAGAATGACAATTTAGACAATGCTGCTACTATGAAGAAATAACACTAATGATGGACTCCTCAAACTTGCCTTGAGATCAATTTTGTACTTTTGCTTCTTTCCATTTCATTACAACATCATTTTGAGACTCTTCCACTATTTTTTTTCTGGATATCGCTTTTTATACGCAAACAACGAACAAGTCTCCTCTTTTTGAAGAAATTATTTTTGTTTTTATACAACACAAGCGATTATTCACGGCCTATTTAAAAGAATGTGCAGTAGGAATCTAAATTATACTCAAACTCAACTATACTTATAAATGAAGGCCGCTTCGACTGACAGATGTTATCCAACTAGAAGCACATAAGGGGGTCGGTAGATTGGACAAATCTTAACAAGTGCCGTGAGTATAAACATGTCACTGCCATGCACATGAAAATATGTGTTTTCGAATATGCTTGACGTTCGTAGTCTTGGGCAAACAATGCCACCTAGAAGCGCATTCGAAATATTGATAAACAAAAAGTGCTAAACTTACATTTTCAACGCCACAGATATTCGTAATTTATCTTTAAGTATGTTTATCAAAGGTGAAAACATGAACAGTACTATTATTTCTTAACATTAGAATTCGAGTACATATAATATTTAGCACCACGTCTTAATATCCGTTCGGGTTATACGCTTTTAAGTACTAATTACGCTAATGGATTAGGAATTGGGAAGGTTGAATTAGAGGAAGTGAACCCGCATTTGCGTGGAGGGAGAGTGGAAAACCATTTAGGAAAACACACACCCCCAGTTCACCCAACCGAGATTCGAACCTCGATCTCCCCGTCCTCAGCAGTCGAGCTCAACACGACTAGCGCGTTAGCCAACTACGCCACCGAGGCGGGTTTGAGTACATATTATAAGATATGTGTTACATAACACTTTGATGTACCCTCCCCCTGTAACAGCATGTATACATTATAGCTACTCCCCTCTCCCCTCAAAGCGTTACGTGGTTTATGGACGACCCCTTGTGACAGCCGATTGTGACAATGTCGAGAGGTGCAAGCTAAATATAGTGAGATTTTGTCAATGTCCACTATTTCACGCTTAATTTTTATATATTCCCTAAAAGATTATTCAAGGTAAGGATGAGGTATAAGGTCGTTAATCAGTGGTATAATGATGTAAGCTGAGATAATACATTTTTTACAGAGTCGCCAAGGAGAAGTCATTCAGCAAGATTGACTTCGGTCACATCACTAAACATTTCATGAGGATTTTCTATACGAGGTACACAACATCATTAAAGAATGATGCCACACATCGTTGTCCGAACTCCTAAAAAATGCAACACCTTATCAGCCATTTGAAGAAAAAAAACCGCACAAGGGTGGACGTGTTTGGCTTGACCGAGATCTCATATAAGTTGGATGCCACTTGAGTTTTATGGACACACATTGCAGCCTTTTCCAAAAAAATAAATAAAACACTTACCAAATAACCTCCATGCAATACATAAATACATTATTAATGGGGCTGTGTATCCGCAAATGCGCTATGAGAGAACTTGGATTAGAGGGAAGTAATAAAACAAAAATGATAAATCTGAACATACAGAATGAGCCATAAAAGGGTAACCGAATGTCAGTGTGTGTTATTTAATTTTTTTAACAGGGAAATAGTGATTATGATTGTACAATGATGTGTTTTACATTAATACTACCTTTAGTGACGATAAATTCCATATGAGCACGCATAATCACTGTTGCCTGGTTTAAAAACAAAATAAACAATTACACACCATACAATAACATTCAGTTACCTTTTGTCTGGCCCATATTGTCTCACGTAGTTCGAGAAACAGTGGTTGTGCCAAAGCATCTTTCTTGAACATACGCTAAGAAAATCAGATATATTAATTTGTGATGTATTTATATGTGACATATGTGCCCAATAACATCAAGAAATATAGTGTCCACCCAAAAGTGTGAAACTACAGGCAATTGTTTATCTCGCTTGGATCCCAAATTTTGGGATGTAGGAATAATAATTGTGTATTTTAATAAATCATAGTAAAATGCATGTTTTAAAAATAATTTACTTTTAAATTTAATAAATTTTGCAACATTAAATCCATATGTGTGAGTTAAAGAAAGGATGTTTACAGTTAATTATTTATTAATACAGTATCGGGGATGTTTTGACGCTGAGTTTGACTACTCGAAAAATTCCCTCATAAATTTCTTCGTACTTTACCAAGTTGCTTTTTCTTGTAAAGATAACTTAAAATTACAAATAATGACACATTCATAGGTTATTAAACTATTTAAATTATGAATATTATTTTTATGTGTTAGTTATATGATAGAATTTCAACAAATTTCAGATGTGTGCAGCCATATTTTATAAAAATAAATGTATGAGCCAACATGAGTATGATAGCATTGAACTGAGACATTTTGGAGAGTGAAGTGGTGGTGGTGTGGGGAGGGGGGGGGAGGAGGTACTGAACCTTTAGAGTGGCAAAATGTTGAAATGTCAGGATACAACCAGATATCCGACAAATCGTCACAGATTTCAACTTGTTTAAAATAAGTGTTACTTATGTATATTCAAGGAAAATGATGCAATGTCCTAGAGCCCACGGTAAAAGGGACCACCAAGCGGGATGGACGTTTCATAGAAATAATCTCCTAAAGGGATCACACAGTATTGAATCCAACAATAACAAGGATATTTAAAGAAATTACTGGAAAATCTGTGTACAATATGAAGTGTATATATATATGTGTATATATATAAGGGTCCAATGCATATATTCCTCAATTCTCATAATAAGCCATCGTTGGCAATGAAACTTGCGGATCATCTTCAAACTTAAACATTTCGTTGAGAATGCAAGTAACGCGAGTTAAGGGCAGCGTTTTTGCAGTTTTTATAGCTAAAAATATTTTGGACAAAATAAATAAAATATAGCTCCAGTGGAAGATTATGTGTTTAATTTTATTCACGTAGTGATATTAACAGTTGTTGAATATCTGTCAAGGGTGTCCTGAAATTTAATGACAACTTTTCCCTTCATTTAAAAGTTTATCATCAAAGTTAACATGCTCATGACAAATATTCAAGAACTGTTGATATTACCAGGTAAAGAAACTTACACTAGGACTATATGTTTCTACTGGAACGATATTTGATTTATTTTGGTCAAACAAAAACAAACACTGAGACTTGCGTCCCCCACCTTAGTGCGAGTTTTTATAATCCAACGAAACAACTTGGGCATAAATTACAGTTGAAACGTCGCGCAACCTGATATGAGGTCCCGTGAGCAGCTGTGTCATTTTTCAAAATTTACGAATCTTTCTGCTAAGGCTGTATCCGTACTAGAGATCGTTTCGATCTCCCAAGCTTCGATAGTCATGTACAGTCCAATTTCCAAAGAAAGGCCGCTATAAAAGTTACTAAATCTACTTTCACTTATTTATACGTCTAGACATGTGATCTGTATATGTCACTAATGATATATATTATAAATAAAAATAAAATAACACTTATAACGCATCAATACTGACCAACAAAAAAATACATTTTTAAATGATCTTGGACTGTACAATTAATTGTGTAAGCGTATGCTTTTTTCATAATTATTTAATATAGGTAACACTATTTCAAACAATTAATATGGGTAGTCAATCAACTTTATTTTATTTTAAAAAAAAGATCCAACTGTATCAAAAAATATTTTAAAATATTCGGTTGGCGGTGAAACGGACGGTTAATGTTGGCATGTCTGTAGTTTAAAATTAATTTTAAAAAATTCTAGCTTTCAAGAAACCTCGATAAAAATGTTTAACAGATATTGAAAATCTATACTGAAAATTAATATAAAAATTGTTTGGAGTTTTTTTAAAAGACTTGAAAAATTCCAGATTTTCATTTGCGTTATTTAAAGTGTAAATTATGAACCTACTGATTATATCAGTAAAGGACCGATAAACGAGCTTAAATCTACAGACTCAAAATCCAGTCCCCGGCCGTTAATTTATCACTGTGGAAGGGGGAACTTACATTTCCCCAACAATAAAGTTTTCAGCCATGCCAGAAATCAAACCCGGGACTCTTAGCTTAATGGGCAGTCACGCTATTAACTGAGCTTAGTTATCGGCCTTTCCCTGGTTATTATTATTATTATCATTATTATTATAACCGCGTATTACTAACCATTCGGGTTGTACGCACTTGGCTAATGTGCAATGGTAGGGTGATTGTGAGTTGAAACGGAGGACCTATAGTTTAACGTGGGATCCGAACCACGGTGGAGGCCTGGCATTCCACACATTCCCAAGGTGTGATTAATACACGTCTTGTCAGAGGTGAAGGATAGGTTTGGCAATCAGATAAATATGTGCCGGGACCGAGGATTGAACCCCGGACCCCGAGCACAGAAGTCTGGCACCTTACTTCTAGACCGCCAGGTCACCCTTCCCTGGTTATTCTTTTCCTTGGAAAAAAAAATCCTGAATTTTGCTTTTTTTTTTCAAACTGTTAGCAATTGTAGTTCAATTTCATTTTGGATAAAACCCCGTCAGCCCGTAAGCGAACTATATCGACCAAGCGGCCGCTTCATGTTGGTGAAGAGTGTGCCAACATTTGCGAATAGAGGATGTCATGTGATCGGCAAAACGAACCCTAAGCCCATTAACCTCAGTTATCTAGACCGAAGCCACTAATGTTTCCGTTGAGAAGCTCCTCAATTGTCCTCGCGAGGTTGAGTTGACACCGTTTTAGACCCATTACTTCACAGAAAAATCTGATAAATTTGAGGAGCGAGCCCGGGACCTCTGGCTCCTTAGCCAGAAAATCTGACCACTATACTACAAAGGCGGTCCAAAGCTGAATAATGTCGTGTACTTGCAAAGCATATAGTTGTTCAATCATTAGCATTCAGTTCTACTTCCGTTTCCGGTACCATTAACTTCCAAGGCTATAGATCAACTATAGACGAGATACATGTTAAGCCATGTCAACGGCATTAAAATATACATACTCCCTATGTAGGTCACCGGGCAGTTGGGTTCGAATCCTGGCCGGAGAATGTAAGTGGAACGCGGAGAGCAATGAAAGCTGCCTCCAGATGTTTGAATCTTCTTTTTTCTGTTGTTACTAGCCTTCTGTATAATATCTACTTTCATGCGTCAGAACATGTGTGTATTAACAGGTGGTGAGCATTTATTACTGCTGTTAATATAATATTTCATTTTAGCACTACGTCTTAATACCTGTTCAGGTCATACGCCTAAGTACTAAATACGCTAATGATTGATGTGTAGCTTAATATATCATCCCAGTGACATCGGCATAATGTGTAGCTACTCTAACATCCCAGTGACATCGGCATAATGTGTAGCTACTCTAACATCCCAGTGACATCGGCATAATGTGTAACTTACTCTAACATCCCAGTGACAACGGCATAATGTGTAACTTACTCTAACATCCCAGTGACAACGGCATAATGTGTAACTTACTCTAACATCCCAGTGACATCGGCATAATGTGTAGCTACTCTAACATCCCAGTGACATCGGCATAATGTGTAACTTACTCTAACATCCCAGTGACAACGGCATAATGTGTAACTTACTCTAACATCCCAGTGACAACGGCATAATGTGTAACTTACTCTAACATCCCAGTGACATCGGCATAATGTGTAGCTACTCTAACATCCCAGTGACATCGGCATAATGTGTAACTTACTCTAACATCCCAGTGACAACGGCATAATGTGTAACTTACTCTAACATCCCAGTGACAACGGCATAATGTGTAACTTACTCTAACATCCCAGTGACAACGGCATAATGTGTAACTTACTCTAACATCCCAGTGACAACGGCATAATGTGTAACTTACTCTAACATCCCAGTGACAACGGCATAATGTGTAACTTACTCTAACATCCCAGTGACATCGGCATAATGTGTAGCTACTCTAACATCCCAGTGACATCGGCATAATGTGTAACTTACTCTAACATCCCAGTGACAACGGCATAATGTGTAACTTACTCTAACATCCCAGTGACAACGGCATAATGTGTAACTTACTCTAACATCCCAGTGACATCGGCATAATGTGTAGCTACTCTAACATCCCAGTGACATCGGCATAATGTGTAACTTACTCTAACATCCCAGTGACAACGGCATAATGTGTAACTTACTCTAACATCCCAGTGACAACGGCATAATGTGTAACTTACTCTAACATCCCAGTGACAACGGCATAATGTGTAACTTACTCTAACATCCCAGTGACAACGGCATAATGTGTAACTTACTCTAACATCCCAGTGACAACGGCATAATGTGTAACTTACTCTAACATCCCAGTGACAACGGCATAATGTGTAACTTACTCTAACATCCCAGTGACAACGGCATAATGTGTAACTTACTCTAACATCCCAGTGACAACGGCATAATGTGTAACTTACTCTAACATCCCAGTGACAACGGCATAATGTGTAACTTACTCTAACATCCCAGTGACAACGGCATAATGTGTAACTTACTCTAACATCCCAGTGACAACGGCATAATGTGTAACTTACTCTAACATCCCAGTGACAACGGCATAATGTGTAACTTACTCTAACATCCCAGTGACAACGGCATAATGTGTAACTTACTCTAACATCCCAGTGACAACGGCATAATGTGTAACTTACTCTAACATCCCAGTGACAGCGGCATAATGTGTAGCTACTCTAACATCCCAGTGACATCGGCATAATGTGTAGCTACTCTAACATCCCAGTGACATCGGCATAATGTGTAACTTACTCTAACATCCCAGTGACATCGGCATAATGTGTAACTTACTCTAACATCCCAGTGACATCGGCATAATGTGTAACTAACTCTAACATCCCAGTGACATCGGCATAATGTGTAACTACTCTAACATCCCAGTGACAACGGCATAATGTGTAACTAACTCTATCATCCCAGTGACAACGGCATAATGTGTAGCTACTCTAACATACCAGTCACAACAAAAACTCTAAAGACTTACACACAACATAAATGCCTAATGGGACAGTTTAACTAGCTTCTAGTCGACCTCGGTGGTCTTTGGCAAAAATGCTCGCCTCAGGATCCGATGTTCGTGGGTTTAAACCCAGCTGGGGTCGATGGATTTTTTTAGCGATAAAAATCCGTAGCGCACCTTCCTTCGGAAGGAGAATCCTGGAGCGTATATGAAAATACCATTCCCAGCAAAATTGGTAGGTCTTTTCGCTCTAGCTCGTAATTCTCATGCGGTGTTAATAATGAGTCGGTTCAGAAAGTGTTCTACAGTTTATAAAGTTGAGTAGCAAAATTAGTATTCTTGCATAGAAACCTTAACCAGACTATATGAGCCCTACAACGCAACGAAGCTGAAGAACGACTTTAAGTTAATTTCGAAAGGAAAAACAAACTATAACATTGTAATAGATCGACCCCTCTATTTTCTGTAACACTATCTTATCGGACGTGTGTTTAGCTGCGATAACACAGCTCTGCGACTACCATGTGGTGCCTATTACCTGTGAAAACACCAGTTATTGGGACGCTACATATAGTGAGACCGACATAAGACGAAACGTTTAGGGAATGTATTTTTTTAAATAATACGTACGTCGTAAAGTGACCAGTAGCTGTCAGCATTGACACACAGTTTCTCAAAATGAACAGGTTATGACACACAGAGCTTGGCGTATGTATGAAATTACTGTAAAATTCTGGTGGGAAGAACTGTATCTGACAGTTACTAAACCTACTTCCATAAGCCAGTCACGTTATCTGAGGCTGTAGTGTTTAATAAGAGCATTAATACCGATAAAAAAAAATAAAAAAAGCCAAATGTTATCGATGTTTATCGTCAATTAAATGTGTTTTATATAATGTCACCTACTCTGGATCTAATAATTTTGTGAATTGCCATAAGATCATTCAAAAGACGATCCGATTGTATAAATCGTCCAATAAAGTGGTTGTAATCGTAGCAAGAAACTAAATCTGAATGTTCGGATGGCCTGTGTGTTCGGGTACATTCGCCAATGTTCGTGTATGTTCGCTTGTGTTCGGGTAGAGTTGCATGGTTGCCAAGTCAATGTGGGGCTAAAGAGAGAATTTCACGTTCGCGAAGTTTTCGTCGTTTAACGCAAATTACGTTCGCTACTTCGCCCAATAATAGGAAATATGACTGTATGTAAGGACAAACTAGCTGATACAGTCCATTCTATTAGTTATAGGTACCAAACAGTATTCTAATTTCTACATTTGAGTGTTTCTTCACAAAGATCTTAACTATCTTGAAACCTTAATGAGACAGGAAAAAATAATCAAAAGTGAATTCTCTGTCCTACAGATTTCAAAATAGACAAGATCTGATAAAAGTGAAAGATATAAAATGCATCACTTGAAGCATGGAAGCTTGAAAGTAAATCTAAAAGCTCGGTAGAGAGTCGATAATTACTATATAAATTTAATTCCTCCTAGAAACTTTAAAGCAAATAGAAGTGAATATAGTTCAAAACTCCAATACAATAGATTCGGAGAGTTAACAACTCAAATGTTTTATGTGATTTGAGAGCGAAACAAAATATACTTTACAAACGTATTAGTTCTACAAACAATAATAATTGTAAATAAGTTCAAGGCAACTTGAACATGCGTAAAATCACTTCAACATGGATAAACACTTTGTATATGTTAACCCCCAATAGTCAGATTGACTATTTATCGAAATTGTCCACTTTCTGTCTATTTTTGTAAACTGAAATCTTCTAGTGACCACTCCACGAATTGGGGAAGGGGGGGGGGCATGTATTAACTCTTGCCTATTTCATGAACTAGAACTTAATGTACTATCTACAAACTTAACTGAAATTCATTTTAAGATATGATAACGTTATTAAGCTAACCCTCCTAATTTAACCTCTCGTGTTAGGCTGGCCTGCTGATGACGGGGAAAGCGAGGTTCAAATCCCTGTTGGGTCTACTGAGGGTGTTTTTTTTCCATAAATGGTTTCCCACTCTTCTTCCACGCAAATGCGGGTATATTACCTCTAAAATACTTCCTTTCTCATCCCCCATTCCATTAGAGTATTTATCATAAATGCGTATAAACTTAACAGGGAGTAAGACGCGGTGATAGAAAAAAAACTACTTATTCTAAGGCATTATAAGAAGAGTAGCCCAAAGGAAGTTCACTCGCTTTATATTAGATAAGATAGGAAACGCGCGGAGATAATAATAATTATTATTATTTGAGGTATTTAACGTGCACTTTATGAACCGATTGATTATATTATATCAGCACTCGGCTTATAAGCTAACTTAAATCTAGAAGAGACACAACATCCATCCCCCCGGACGTTAATTCATAATTGTGAAAGGGGAGACTTACATTTCAGCAATAGCGCCCATGGCGGAAAACGAACTCGGGACCCAGCTCAGTAGGCAGACACATTACAGACTATGCTACGGTGTCGAACCATGTAGCCATAGCAAAATGTTATTAAGTTTAGCATCAAAAAAAGATGTTCGTTTCGTATTTTGTAAAAGTTCATTCCAATAAAAAAAATACACCTGTAAAAATTAAGTCTTCAAGTGGCGCTAAGCTATAGTTCATTGTTCATTCTTCATAGGAGTGGTGGTAGCTGCTATAAAAAGTTACCAGAGCTACTCTCATGGTTAGATTCGTCAAGACCATATGTTGATTTGCTGTCACCTCTGTTAGTAAGAACTTTCACAACAAACAATTTGTTTTGTATTGTGTTTTTCTTTTGATCATTGTTACATATTCTGCTATCAGTTACCACCACTCCTATGGCGAATGAACTATAGGTGAAGAGGGAGTGTGTCAAAAATCATAATAAAATATAACTAAGCTAAAAAAAATCCGACAACAGTTTCTATGGGACGCCAATAACCATATTATTTTTTTATGCGTGAGTATATCAAGTTTACCAAGAGAACGCGAGGTTCTGTTTTAACTTGCAGCATTCGAAATTTGTCTTTCCAGATACAAGTAACGCGGTAACTTTATACTACGTGAACTGTGTAATGATACTGTTTTGCGCCCTTCTCGTATATTAAAAAGTTATGGATGAAGTGCATTTTTCTTTAAGATACTTTGTGTAAAATATCCTTTTAATACTTCATCCATGGAGAGTCACGCGCTTTTCAGAAGTAGTTTAAATATATTGCACCATAAAAAAAATTATTTAAAAGACCAACTCCATTGTATTTAGTAAAATCTTGAGATAAGCTGGCTCCCTCTACCCAATATGAAGCCAGCCTTCACAACATCAGGTCACCGGGAGTTTTTCCATTAGTTAGTTTTGACACTGGTGACAAGGGGTCCAGGAAGCAAGGGCTAGGTCACATATAAGCCGCTTGTGCGTATGAATCTACAGAGTAATATAACATTACACAGTACACGGAACACGTAATGTCGTAGCAAAACAGTCCGTAAATTAAGAAAAACCGTATCATTAATAACAAATCTTCAGCACCAAAGGTGCAATCATCTAAATATATCGTGTCCAAATTAAAAGGTATTACTTATTTCATAAGTATAAGAATCATAATCAGGTCACATAACCGTGTGATGAGTGCGTAGTAACGTATGTACATAATTTTTCAATCTGGTTCCACGTTTAAGCCTAAATATGACGATCACTCAAAAGATGTTTCGTATAGTAACTTTTCTTTACGGATTTTAACTTGTGATTCTATGTAATCGATCGAGTATCGTGCCTAGGCAAATTTTTTTTAATGTTTACATATATTGCAAGAGTGACGTCTCAAGCCACGTCAACTACGGTTATTTTATATGAATATAGTATTAATCCGTTTTCTGTCTAACTTTATTACCAATGATAAATATCAAGAAAAAATTGTAAGAGCTATTTAAACCTGAAATACAAAGATAATTTTTAATGCTGTATTGGCGATAGGAACATAGAAAGACCAAGTCTACTTTTTACAGAACTGCTTTAAAAAGTGGTTTAGCATCAGCGAGTGAAGAAAATAATTTCAAAAAGAAACATATCAAAGTGAAGTGTCGTGTCAGAAGACCTAATATAAACTTGCTCGTTCAATAGCGACAATCTAATAAACAAGGCAGAACAAATATATTGATAAAAGATAAAAGGTACGTAGTAGATAGTAAAAAAAAAGATTGTATCTCTAAGTTCCTAGTATCATGTATTAGGTCCCCCAAATCACATTAACAACTTGCATTACGTAACGCATTGGAAAATAAAACTTTACAGAGCTACCTTCTTCGGACCTGCCTCGATGGCGTAGTTGGCTAACGCGCTAGTCGTGTTGAGCCCGACTGCTGAGGACGGGGAGATCGAGGTTCGAATCTCGGTCGGGTGAACTGGGGGTGGTTTTTCCTAAATGGTTTTCCACTCTCCCTCCACGCAAATACGGGTTCACTTCCTCTAATTCAACCTTCCCAATTCCTAATCCATTAGCATAATTAGTACTTAAAGCGTATAACCCGAACGGTTAGTAAGACGCGGTGCTAAATAATAATAATGAAAATAATACCTTCTTCGGTGGCCTCATGGTCTAAGGAGCTACTCTCGCAATAGACAACCTAGACTGCCGATAGCGAGATCGTTGTTCGAACAAGGTCAGGTGTACTGAAGGTGGTTTTCCCTAAATGGTTTTCCACCCTCCCTCCACGCAAATTAGGATAAACTTCCTCTAAATCAACCTACCTTAATCCCTAGCCTAGCAATTAGTATAATAAATAGTACATAGGCGTATAGCCCAAACGGGTAGTAAGAAAAGGTGTCAAAAAAATGTGTATACATACAATGCTGGTATGGTAGAATTTTGGTAAGAAATTTTTAAAAACATTTTACTGCATTGTGTATTCTATGAGCAATGATAAGATATATTAAAAGTGACCACTGCAGATCAAATGACTTGACGTACGAATACATGAAAATAGATCTAGCAGCTTTCCTATCCGTCAGATTAGATTCTTCCTATGACAAATGGACTGTAAGTACCCGGCGATACACGGGTGAAATTAGTGGTTTATTGAAATTTATTTATGAAAAAAGTTTTAATTTTATTTGATAAATTTCGATAGAAAACAAATTATTATATACAACAGCAAAATACTAAAAGAGTAAAATACTGGATATATCTTTAAAATCACAAGCCTGCGACATTCCTGCGTCTTAATAATAGCCATCGGGGTAATCCGCATATTTACACTTAGGAGATAAGGATGAAGGTAGAATTTGGAGGATATGTACCTACATATTTGTATGGAGGTATCGGGAAACACCTTAGTTCAGCAAGCCGAGATTCGAACTACGACTTCCCCATCATTATTAATTAGACAAGAAGAGACTGGAGCCTTTCTTCTCACGTACTCAACCGGTGAGGGTGGAGTGGAAAATGATTGGAAAACTTTACCAAAGTGAAAAATCATTGACACCATCTGTTCAAAGTGGCATGCGAAACACACAGGATGTCCAGACAAACTAGGTTTTAAAATACCCCAACTTTTCCAGAATCAATATATTTTCCGAGCTAAAGAATATTTTAAAATTCTTTGACTTTTCCTGAGCCAATTCCCAACTTTTCCAGTCACTATTTACTATTTTTTTTAAATTAAGATTACAACTTAATGTAATACTTTTTTTTATGACGCATTGCCTTTCTGAAATTATGTCACACTATGAAGTGTTAAAAGATATTAACCTAAAGCGTTGGCCTGTCGGATAGTCCGATCTTAACTAGATTTCAGTGAGATCATAAAAGACCGCCTTAAATTAGTAAAGTTTAAAATTGTGAAACACGTTCTTTTTTAGTTTCTTCTTCCTATAACGTAATCAATTCTCATGCGCGCGCATAACCATGCCTCAACTTTTGACTCAACATACACAGTAGAGGGGTGAAAAGACAACTTGAAAATCACTTGTTGGCTTTCAGAATTGAGATTACCTTGCTCAACAGGAACAACTCTGCTAAAATAAATTTGAGTTGTGTATTAACGGGAAGAAATATGCTATTTTTATTATTGTAAATAAAAGTTGTATTTTTTTATTGAATATAACTATGAAAATTCCAGAAATTTTAACAAATACACTGACTTTTCCCTGTTTTTCAGGTTGCTGAACACCCTGATAATTATATGGTGTATTACGAACATTTTTTGGGCGCTCTAGGTTAGATTTCATAGAGATCATATTGAGATTATACCATTACAGTTTAGTTTATTTTCCATCACCGCGTCTTACTACCTGTTCAAGCTATATATGTACTAATTACGCTAATGTGTTTGGGATGCGGAAGGTTGAGTTTAAAGAAATAGTACTCACATTATCGCGGAGAGAGAGTGGAAAACTATTTACGAAAAGACACCCTCAATACACCCGATCGGATTTCAAATATTAAGCTCCCCTTCATCGACAGACCAGTATATTGCGAGAGTGACGCCTTAGACCAAGCGGCCAACGAAGCGGGTAGTCGCGTGATGATAGAATCAGTCGGTTCAAAAAATGAACGTTTAATACTTAAAATGTATGTTTTTAATCTTCCTCTCTGAATCATACTATTGTGCAGTGAAAGAGAATACATAATATTGAAAAAGAAAAATGAATACCATAGAGCAGGAGTTCTCAAAATTTTTAGGCTGAAGGAGTACTTGCATCAGGAAAAAAATACATGTTCAAGCCATCATACTTTTTTTTACAATAATATTATGTAACATTCAAATATGGACTAGAGACTAGGAAAGTGGATGCTGTGGGAATAAAGTGTGGGAGGAGTGTGTTAACTGTACGAAGAGAAACAAGATTAGATATTAATTTAGCCGGGAATGGAGTACATGAGATAGTAGAGGACCCAAGAATGAGATGGTAAGGGCATGTAATGAGAATGGAAAAGGAGGCCAAGAAAGAGATGAGAGGATCAGATAACAAAAAGTGTGCAAGGGAGAGGAGAAGAATGGTGGAGGGATTGAGGAAGATGGAAGGAACTAAAATGATCTGGCCACAGGTCGGAAACAGTTGATGATGATGATGATGATGATGATGATGATGATGATGAACGATAGTTAAATTTTACAAGAATAAAAGTATAAAACAAACGGAAAACATCAAATGTTCTGGCTACGCCTTTGGCAAATGTCCTTTAATCAAATGCGAAAAAAAAAATTGCCAATCTTAACTACGCATGCTATTTTATAGTGTGAAAAACAAAGAATATCATGAAATTGCCTCAAGAAACCTGAGATAACTATGACAGAGAATTGTTTGAAAAACGCAGCCATAGAGAAAGTATACCATAGGTCAACGAAGGTAGGTGACGTCGACTTTTATAGAGAGGTCGACTTTCACAAGAGTCGGCAGGTATAATGTCACTACAGTAGAGGTAGCCTTTGATGCGGAGGGGAGACTATTGTTTGTCAGTGGAGCGTGGCGAGCTGTCGGGCTGACATTATCGAAAGGGGAGTTGAAAGGGGGTAGGGGGGAGAATGCCACATCATACGCCATGTGTCACGTGTGACGTTACCTACACTATAGTGCAGGAAGGTTCACGCCTTCGGCGCACCGTGTTTGGCACGCCAACAATATGACGATGCACTTTCCGTTGCTTTGTTCGGCCCGATACATATAACACGCGCTTCGGTGGCCGCGCGGTCTAACGCGCTACTCTCACAGTAGACTAGACCACCGATGACGGGGAGATAAATATTTGGATCTCGGTAGGGTGTGTTGAGTGTGTTTTTTCCAAAATTGTTTTCCACGCAAATGCGGGTACACATTCTTTAAGTATGAAACTCCCTAGTACCTAAAACCAATAATGTAAGTAGTACATAAACGTATAACCTGAACGGATAGTAAGACGCGGTGCTAAAAAAAAACCTAAGACTCGATTTTGGTAGGATGATCGTTCTTAAAGAATCTTTTAGCCTACTAAAATACGGCTTTACGCTAAGATTCTGGTACGAAATAGGGCCTTCCAGAATGGGCTACCGGGTATAGGCGAAATCGGTAGCGCGTCCTCTTAACGATGGACGAGGGAGCTCGTTAGGTTCCGTTTGTAGGGGTTCGCCCGACTAGCGTCAATCTACCTGGTTCAGGTACCTGATCGAACCCAAATTGTGCCGAGGATCCAAAAGTACCCCCAAAGACCAGACCCGGTTTGCGCCAACAGCCCAATGTAAAACCACTATGAAACAAGAAAAGTTAGCCTATAAACACTATAACTCTCTAGAACTCTGTCAATCTTCTTCTTGAGTCGATAACCTGAAAGTTGGTTTGATGTGATTTCTATACATCAAAAGTTGGGCATGTACCCTTCGGCTGGTTAGTGCTGCCTGCACTATCTGGTAGAGATCCCATGGTCTAGAGGAGCTCACGAAGTGTGATGGTTCCCCGTTGCCTTCCACACTTAATTTCTATGAGCGAGATCGAAAAAGACCTATTAATTTTACAGGATAGGTATTTTCACATACCCTCGATGGTTATTTTTCCATGCACGCCACAAACGCCATGAGACCGACTGCTTTGCTTCCCCTCTGAATGAAGTTGTGCTACGGATTTTCATCACTCAAGAAATATCCGTCGGTTCAGAAAGTGCACGTTAAATACCTACCTCAAATAAATAATTAATATCTCTGGAATCCGCGCCAGTGGATACTCAATCTAAATATCAAGCTGTCTGGTTTTCCGGTGACGGGGAGGGTCGGGGTTGAAATCCTAGCAGGATGATTTTTTTTTCTATCCTTAATTGTTTCCCGATTATTCTCAAAACTTTACCTTTATTATTCCTACTATATTAGGATAATTTAATATAAAGAGTGTTCCCGGGAGAATAGCAAAACTTTGGTTAGTTGTAGGGGATAAAAAAAAACTAATTCAAAATGTCCTTTAGACATTAGCTCGTTTTCTCTTCCTTTTCGACTAAACAACAAAAAAACTAAATAAAGACACGTCATTATGGTCCACTTCAGTGGTCGCGCGGTCTATGCCGTCACTTCCCACAACTGACTAGACTTTTGATGACCGAAATATATTTCCCCTAAATTCCTCATCCCTGCCCTGTTAGAGTAAATACGCGGATATCCCGGACGGGCAGTAAAACGAGATGCAAGAGGGGGGGAAAAGCTTTTATAAATTTTTTGCCCTCCACTCCACAACAAACATCAAAGTGAATTCCTAGTCACGCTACTGTTACGAACATAAAATAAGTAAGCCTAAGGGCCAGTTTCATAGTCAAATTTAGTATGCCTCAAGTGCGGCGCTACACTAAATACAAGACGACACCTATCTAAACCAGAATGGAATGGGCCAGTTTCCTATGCGAGAACGGCCCATTCCATTCGAGTTTAGGTAGGTGTCGTCTTGTATTTAGTGTAGCGCCGCACCTGAGGCGTACTAAATTTGACTATGAAACTGGCCCTTTTTAACTACGAAACGAACAGGAAGAAAGGCAAATTCAAACGCAAGCGAACCTAAGGCTGGGAAGTTCATAAAGGGTGTAAGATTTACACGACTAAACAAAATATTTGTTTTAGACTATCAGTTTACTCGCATATGTAATGACAATTACTCTAATGGGGTAGGGATGAGGATAGAAGCATTTTGGAGGTAGTATACCCACATTCACGTAGAATGAGGGTGGTAAACCATTTAGGGAAAAACACTTTCTGTAGATCCGACAGGGATTAGAACACCGGACTCCCCGCCTTAGACCATTAGGCCAATGAAGTGGGTCAAATGTTTTCTATGCTAGCAACATTTCTGTCCGCGGTATCACGGGAATAAATTACTAACGGTGTGAATGCGTCAATATCTGTCGTTTTATCGATATTTTGAGTTATAGGCGAGAGACGTGACAGCACAGTTGTTTATGAACGGCGAATACCTAGAACCTAGGCATTCAAATACACATAGGTATACAATAATAGGGTTTTTGATAAAAAGAAACTTAATGATATAAAAAAATAGTATTAAACACTGATAATATACGTATTACTAGGCATTATATTATTTTCAATATTAATAACTATTATCAAAAGTAACAGCTGTAGATCACATGATTTGATGTATGAATACGTGAAAGTAGAGCTAGTAACTTTTTTTAGCTGTCAGATAAGGAGCAATGTATTTTATAAAATTAGCCAACAAAGTATAAAGTTTGTATTTTAGCACTGCATCTTTCCCGTTCGTTTGATGTACTTTAATAAATTTAATTTATTCATACAGCAATCAGTGTGTTCTGCCGCCTAAACTTTTTGACAGAGGGTGTAAATTATGAATAGTAATTATTAGATACGTTTATTTACCTATTGTCATGGTTGGATACTCTAAATTTATTTTGTATATATTTAAAAGTGGATCAACCTTGGCTATCAAATTATACATTTCTGACAACCATTTATTTGGAGCATGGTCCTCAGTATTTTGTTGAATTTTATTTTTTAATCATACACATCATTCCCAAATAATTACTTAACTCAAAAAAACAGGTTGAGTATGAATGTTTAAGGAAGTTCCCTCACATTGTTTGAGGAGGTGGTAAACCATGTCATGTCGCCTATATGAAAAATAAAAGCTATCAAATTTAGTAATACTCTTTATTAATTTCCGTTTGACACATTTTAAGATAAACTTTTTTTCCAAGTACACCATCCTATGTAGCAAAAAATTTAGTTACCACTATCATTATTTAAACAAAATAAAAACTACTGTTAATATTTCCATTTAATTTTTAGATTGACCTAATGTGTTAATTTTCTAATGTTATAAATATCTAGTCAGAAAACCATACCTGATATTAAAAGTAAATCAATAAATATGGTGCAGTGGTTAAATATTCTGGGGGGGATGTATAGCATTTCAGATAAATCAATACATATTAATTAACTATCTAAATAAGTTAATAGTTTTAAAAGGTCAAACATGTTTGAAGCAATTAAGGTATAACCTCCTGAATATCGGCCAAGGGTGTACTAGAATTTTGTCATAACTTTTTCTCTTTATTTGAAAAGTTTTGACCAAATTCCAGGACACCTTTGACAGATATTCACGATGTGTTGATATGCAAGACCTCCATTCAAAAGAAATATTTGCCAATATTTCAGAAACTATTGGTTTTATAAAAATCTATTTCAAATAAAAGTATTTTATTTTTAATACTAACATAACTTTGCAATAGTAAGTTATTTCAAATCCGAAAGATTGTGGAGATAATATGATAAAAATTGGAAATTTGTGCTTACAGCCTTAAGTCTTTAAGTGTTGCTAAAATAGGTGAATCAAAATTCCCAACATGATCAACTTAAAGTGTTCAAAGCTTTTCTTAAGTTAATCACGTGTCAAAAATCATCATTAAGTACAAATAAACTGAAAGAGCCAAATTTAGTTTCCAAGGAAAGTCAATAAAGATTTTATTTTTATGTGCGTGAGCAAATATAGTTTACCGGGCATGGTGAGGTTCTGTTTTAATTTGAGTATGTAGAATTTAAGTTAGTTTGTCTGGAATTTTGCTACATACAATAACTGTGATTTGCAAGGATCAATTTTAACCAAATTCAGACCCGCTTCGGTGGCCGCGTAGTCAACAAGCTAATCTTGTTTTGGACTAGATTGCCGGAGATAGGGAGATTAGGGATCGATCCTGGTAAGGTGCATCAAGGGTTTTTTTCTTAAATGGTTTTCCACTATATTTTAATGTGTATTTATATTTAAATAAACCTCTAATATTTAAATATAATTAATTATATTAGATACGTATATCCTTATATAAACATTATTAATAATATAAAAATTTAATTTGAAATATCCTATATTAAACTTATATAATATATTAAAAAGTACCTAAATATATATTTAATTAAATTATTTATATTAATAAAAAATAGCCTACTTATATGATACTATAAATTATAATAATTATCTATATTATAATAAATATATTACTAGGCATTAATTATTAGTCCTTTAATTATTTTAATTTATATAATTGTATAATTATTACTAGAGTATATTAATTAAACTCTTATTATACTAGTAAAAAAATATAGAAAAATATGTTTAGATAAAAATCTATCAGTACAAAAAATTCAATTTTTCAAATTTTTTAAAAAGTATGCCCATTTTCAAAGGTGTCACTTGTAGTTTCTATGCTGTGTGATTAAATAAGATGAGAGCTTATTGTGGTTTCATGCATATCTCTTGGTTGCTGCAAAGAATTATGTGGGGCAATAAACTACAGTACTCCAAAATCTGAATTATGGATAGGCCCTTCCTAACTAATGACGGGGTCTGGCATTTACATCCTTTTATTCCCATCCGAATACCATCATAGCAAAGACAAAATTACCTAATTCAAAAATGTTCCCATTTATGTAGCCTATCTCTATCATATGGAGGAGGAGGTGGGTGGTAACTAAAGATTATAAAAAATACCTTCTAATAACTAAATTAACTTTGTCAAGGGCCCTATGCAAAATGTTGAGGACTTGCTCACTTCCTAGACTTATACAATAATCCGTGAAATAAGTGCTTGTGAAATAGATTCTTGATCGGGTAAGCCTACATTAAAAATTGATTTTTTCATAATGTGAATTTAATCCTTTATTAGATGTTGATGTATTTCCTTAACTTAAAACTTCATCATTTCATCTTAGATCAGTTACTTAGTTAAAGCTTTTATTTAACACTGCTTCTTACTAACTGCCCGGGTTGAACACATGTGTACTAATTAAACTAACGAGTTAGGGATGAGGAAGGTTGAATTTTGAGGAAATGTACCCACAATTGCATGGACGGACATTGAAAAACCATTTTGGAAAAAACTCAGTACACCTGACAAGGATTCAATCCCCAACATCCCTATCATTGGCGGTCTAGTCTAACATGAGGTAAATCTATTGATAGTGTATCTACAGTAGCCCCATGGTTTCTTTGGTGCTGAATGACAGCTCACAGCTGACGGCTTTGAAAAGTCACCAGACCAAATTATGTATCCCTATGCTGAACCATATGACCTGCAAAAACATGTGTTTAGCAGCTGTCACTTCTGACAGTCAAAATTTAGGTATATACCTAAATGTTGACTGTCAGAAGTCAGCTGTGAACTGTCAGTCAGCACCAAAGAAGCCACGGTGCTACTGTAAATACCTATAGTAGGTACCTAGTGAGGTAAAGAAAAGTTGACTAAATAAAAATATACCTAACAAGATCCATACTCTAATTTAATTTTGTACAATATTTAGTTATATAGAGATGAATTTGACTCCTAGCACCCATATAATAATTTTTTAAAGAGTAAAATCAAAGAATGCAACAAAATTACTGTAAATTGTAGTCTACTTCAACTCATGTTACGGTCAATAAAATTAAATGTATTTGTTTAGATTAATACATATTTCTATTTTGCAATACACAATAGCAATTTAATCAAATTACTGTATTTTCAATATAATATTATTGTGCAGTTTCCACCATTTTACATTTATTTGGTTGTAAGAAAAGTAAATATTATGAATTTGTTTGTGTAAACACCCGATTTGTTTTATTGAAATTTTAAATTTCAATTCGATTTTTTTTTTTACTCCACGTCATCCAATAGAGAATAGGTCGTCACCACATGTCTATTTTAAAGGGGGGCGTATGCAATGGAACCGGACGTAGGTGTATTAAAACACTTAACCTATTCAGGTATATTTGATACAACATTTTGGTTCATCTTGGTCGTAAAATAATTAGACAGGTAATTTTCTTTAAATTTGATTGGTAAAAAGGTTGATTCTTACCAAATGCAGAACGGTGTTTACAACTTCCCGGTTTGACACCTGTCCCACCTCTATGAAACCGATAAGGACAGCAAATTTCAGACTGTCGTTCATTGCCATCCTAACGACTTCTTCAGGACGTTTAATGTCACTAAACGGCGGCGATTGAAGGTCAGCCATGGTTTTAAAAGGTCTATACCAAGTTCACGAACGTAATTTATTTATATTTTCACACTTGAAGTATTTAAAAGACGGTTTCTTCTACATCACATGATTACATCGCAAGGTCGGATCTGCCATGTTGGAAACTGGAATACCAAGAATGCCAACCTAACATTCTAAATCTAGTTTTCCTAGCAATCAAATACAGGGCAGTAACCCTCCAAACTGATTTCTATTTAAATATTTTTATCACTATACTTTCTATAGCCTTTTAGGTTTTTTAATGAATAATAAAATTAATGATTCAAAGAGACTGGAGTTTTATAGCTGTCTTTGTCTCATAAGTGCAAGTTAAAACCACTTTAAAGTATTTACTCTAAGATACCTCTAAGTCACAGTTTAAAAAAAGTATAATATACCTGGTTGGGATTTGAACAATTGACCCTTGTAAAGATATTGGAAAACTGGAAATTGTTCAATTTGGCAAGTCTTTAATAATTGTTAAACGTGTGAAATATGTTATATGTGAAAATAATTTTAGAATGTCTATAATAATATACTATGTAAAATACATTTAAAAATTCATCATCCTTTTAGTGAGCTAAAGGGCACTTGACAATAAAAAATGTATTGTACAAATTTAACAAGTGTATAAGCTATAAAGTGACACTCAATGATTTCAAATCATTATAATAGGCATAAAGTTCAAACTTGCAAGTATTGTATGCTCTTCATATGGTATTGTAAAGGAAAAGTACTGTATGAATGTATGGGGCTTAAATTTAGTAGCCTACCTATAATTAGACAAATAGTACAATTGTTAAGATTGTGCTATAAAACTTTTGTAAAATGATCTTCAGTTCTTTGGATCATGTAATTATATATTTTTTTTAAAGACTTTTAGTCATGTCTGATTATATTAAATGTGAATTTAGTTAAACATGGCTAAAATTGAATCAAATGTGAATTTAGTTTAATCACCGTAGTCACTAGTGAAAGGTTACATAACACTTACCTTGTAACAGAGATAAAGCAGGTACATACTTTGTAAAGAAGTTTCCACATACTATAAGCTATAAACTGATACCCGCCTCGGTGGCGTAGTTGGCTTACGCGTTAGTATTGTTGAGCTCGACTGCTGAGGATGGGGAGATCGAGGTTCAAATCTCGGTCGGGTGAACTGGGGGTGGTTTTTCCTAAATGGCTTTCCACTCTCACTCCACGCAAATGCGGGTTCTTTTCCTCTAATTCAACCTTCCCAACTCCCAATTCATTAGCGGAATTAGTACTTAAAGCGTATAACCCGAATGGGTAGTAAGATGCGGTGCTAAATAATAATAAAATAATATAAAATTATATAGTTTAGTCTTGGTTTTTTTTTAATTGGCTCATTTTTTTTTTAACAATACAACAACTAAAGTACACCTGGCTGAGATTCATTATTACCAAAAACTCGAAGATAAGTTTGAAAAATTATTTCTTCAAGAGGGTGAGTAATTCACAAAAACCCGCCTCGGGGGCGTAGTTGGCTAATGCGCTTGTAGTGTTGAGCTCGACCGCTGAGGACGGGGAGATAGAGGTTCGAATCTCGGTCGGGTGAACTGGGGGTGGTTTTTCCTAAATGGTTTTCTACTCTCCCTCCACGCAAATGCGGGTTCACTTCCTCTAATTAAACCTCCCCAATTCCTAATCCATTAGAGTAATTAGTACTTAAAGCATATAACTCGAACGGGTAGTAAGACGCAGTGCTAAATATTATTATTATTATTATTAATTCACAAAATATACCAATAAAAAAAAGTTAAAAAAAAAAATTCCAACAGGTGTAACCACAATTATTGTGAAGTACAAATTACGTGTAGCCTGCATGCTTTCTTATCAGATGAAACTTATTTCAATCTATTTCAGTGGTAGATCCAGGTAAGGGGTTTGCTCCTACCTGGCCTAATCACTAACTTTCAAATGAGCTTTAATGTGCAGAAAAGCAAGTGGTTTAGAAAAACTTCTCCAATAATTAAATTATTAAGTTTAGTATTATTATTTGTATTAAAATACATACTTTTTATATTAATGTCCACCAAAACAGTTTAGCTCCATTCATATATTTACTATTTTTATTGCGAGTTTTATGGGTTTTTTTTGTAAACAATAATACAAATTTGTTAATAAAAATAGGTTTTTTCTTAAAAGTCATCTTTTATTACTATAATTATTAATTAAAATTATTTGCATAGACTGGAAGTTGTGTAATTAAAATTATTAATAAAAAAAAAAGCTAAGATGATTAAATTTATACTTGAAGGAGCCTCAGCAACACGTCCTGAGTCCACCTTTGATCTAATTGGGAATTGAACCACAAACATTCCAGATGTGGGTGACTCACAAATGACAGAAAGAGTTAAAGGATATTTTTTTCATGTAACAATGTGTCTTACTACCCATTTGGGTTATACAATAATTAGGAAGGTTTAATTTAGAGGAAGTGTAACCCCATTTGCATGGAGAGTGTGGGGAAACTATTTACACAAGATCAACGTAGGTACACTCGATGGGGACTAAACTACAATCTACCAGTCATCAGCAATCTAGTATATTGCGAGAGTAGCACCTTTTGCCATGCAGCCACCAAAGAGGGTCAAAAGGCATTAAATATGGACAGATAAATAACACAAGATTAAATGACAATTTGTTTATTTTAGTAAATAATGGAGTTACACATCATGAAACATAACACATATATGGTAATATGGATGTCCAGATGTACAATAATTTGGGTGCAATGTATTTTAGCCACTAACACTATTTAATACATATTATATAGGTATTTTCTTTCTATATGATAGGATAAAAACTATATTAACATGTTGGGTACCTTGTCCTATTAACACCAACAAATTTTCATTATAACCGACAAAAACATTAATTTCATTTTGTCATCTAATCAACAGATGTTACTATTTAAATATTGTATCCATCAATTCATAGAGAATGTTGATTTTTACAAAATGGGTACCTTGATAATATTTTTTTAAATACTGTAAAAAGAATACTTAACTATAAATATACAAACCAACACCTTTGATTAAAAATACTCTATAAAAAACCTACCTAAAAACAAAGTGAAAATAAAACATTATGAATACAAAGTAAACGGGAATATAGAAGCCTAATGGCTGGAATATAACGACATTGAATTCGAGAGAATATCACATACACCTACTAGAAAACAGTTCCAAACTATTATTTTGACCATATCTTGATTGAAATATATTGATAACATATGTTATTTACCATGTTTTCTAGAAAGTATGGGGTATTTTCTTCCTATTATAATTTTAATTTTACACTAAATACAATAAGTTAATCCTACTAAATAGTAAACATTCGACAAAGATTCGATTATATAAGCAGTGTAATCATATTCCTAAAATTGTCACTATTACAAATATTTGCATCTACTTATATTATAGCTACTTTAGATAAACGTGACATGTCTTTTGTCATGGGAATGATTTGAATTA
The DNA here is from genome assembly GCA_901482245.1 of Timema douglasi. NCBI lineage: Eukaryota > Metazoa > Arthropoda > Insecta > Phasmatodea > Timematidae > Timema > Timema douglasi. The sequence goes on along the minus strand of CABEEJ010001784.1, from coordinate 58,195 downwards.
ATTGAATTAACATAGTGAATGAAGGAATAAGTTACAACTAAAACAAATGTAACTAACAATTTATAAACCATTCAAAGAGTAGTTTATTAAAATTATACAAATTTTAACACTAAGGAAATGGGTGTTTACTATGAAGACTAGAAATGCTAACATTTTGCAAGGTGTTTTTTTACAAACTATTTCTCGGTTATTAAAATGGCCATAAAAATATATAAAAGTACATTAAAGCAATTTTGTATTTATAATACATGTGTGAAATAAAAGAAAATGAAACATTTTCACAAAATTTGACTACATGATCTTTGTCAATTTTGTTGATTTAATTAAACATGATTTTACGATAAAATATTGATAGTAAAAACAAAATTCCCTCAGTCTTTTAAGTTTATTCCCCTCAAACCATAAATATTGGTAAAAGATGTGTCGGAACCATCATATTATGACCAAAAGGAAAAGAAGCAAAGACTAAGAAATCTTCTATGTTTGATTTCTTAAGTATCTCAAAATTTAACCATAATTTTTTTTATCTGCTGCATCATACCAAAATAAAAGTTTATTTGTTACCATTTTTAAATAAAATAAATATTTTATTTACCAACTTTTTATAGTGAAATCAAACTTTATTTGTGCGAAAAGGAACCTAAATTGAGCAAATCTCCTAAATACATTTTGAGAATTTTTTGATCCACCGCCACTTTTCAGAGTTTAGCCGTTTAACACGGGAAGATCCTATTTAAAAAAAAGGAATATGCTTTTTTAATTATTGTAAAATACTAGTAAACTCAATTTACTTTTGAGATACACAATACCAAATAAGGTACTGCAAAAGTAAAAATGTGCTTTTATTTATTAAATTTCAGAAATACATTATTTTAAAGAAAACTTTTCTTAATCATACTTAATGACCGTTAATTTTGTTCTACATATTAATAAGTTCACACCAAACAAATTGGCAATAAAAAATAGGATAAATAAATTAGAATGTTTGAGAAAATATTTATTTGGTATAGCAATGTTAACCACTATCAATAAAATGCAATAAAATACACATTTTCAACCTCAATGTAAAAGGATTGCAGTTTAATAATTATGTTGTTAGTGTGGTATAAACAGCTATAAAAGCAATATAACAAATTTCCACTACGTGATAGCTTATAAAATTAGACTAGTGTAATTAATCAAGTAGTGACTATTACCTTTCTGTGTAGACAAAGTGTACATATCACAAAAATCTAAGTCAATTAAATTAGAAATGGGTCAAATCCTATATTTCTTAAATCCAAATCTCATTTTATTTTGAATCTCAAATCATTAAAAAAATTAGTTTAGTTTGAAATGTATTTTTTTTAAAAGCTTGAGGAATGATATTTTATTTGTCATGTACAACAAAGAGAATTAATTATATTAATCCAATTGTCATTTTTGTGATCATGTTATTCTTACAACCATACAAGACTATTATATAATTCTTTTAACCAATCTATTAAAATTGTTGTTTGAATTCAAGGTCTTCGTAATTGGATTCAAGATACTTTATTTAGATTTGTATAAATATCGAATCTCATTGGTTGTATGGTTATGCAACATAATTTTTTTTCCCAACCTTTGGGAATGTAAGTCAAAAAAATTAACTTCAAACACCCCTATTAAATACTCGGTTAGTTCCAAGGTTTGATTGATATGAGCTATCAATGCAGCCCATTCTAAACCAAAGCATTATTTTGCGACACTAAATTTGTTTACATTTCCAAGAAATTAAAACACCACTAGAAATTATTACAATGAATATTTAAATCATTGGAATAAGTTTGTATACAGTAGCCCCATGACTTCTTTGGTGCTGAGTGACAGCTCACAGCTGACGGCTTTGAAAAGTTACCAGACCAAATTATGTATCCCTACGCCAAACCAAATGATCTGCAAAAACATGTGTTTAGCAGCTGTCACTTCTGACAGTCAAAATTTAGGTATGTACCTAAATGTTGACTGTCAGAAGTCAGCTGTGAGCTGTCAGTCAGCACCAAAGAAGCCACGAGACTACTGTAGATAACTTTTATTAATGCAGTCCATTGTTTCATAAACATATATTAATCTGTCGTCAACAATATTATTACACTTAAAAATTTAAACCACTCTTTTTTTTTGATAAAAAATATATATTTGAAATATGTTTTTAAATTAGGTAAATGAGAAGTAGAAAAAAGAAAATTTCATCGAAGGGTAGGTCAATTTTTATTTCATCCATATTCATGAGAATAAGACAAATTGAGGGGACAAGGAAGAATAAGAAACAGGAAGACAAAGAGAGGAGATAAATGACCAGTTTCATATCAAGATGTATTACTTTTTCTTGCTCTTGCCAAGCGTAAGTGTGTGGTGGCTGCTAGACATTTGCTGCTGTTGCAGCTGCTGCTTCCTGCGGTTGAATTCGATGATCTCGTCTTCTATCTTCTTGCGAGATTCTTCTAATTTTTTCTTCTCTTCAGTGTGATCTTTCTTCAACTTGTCAAACTTTGCATGGAGCTGTAACAAATCCAATGATGGTTTAAAGAGATACGCAACTTCTAGAAACCATGTATAAACCAAGGGTGATATAGCAAAGATCTGCCAAATCTTCGCATTTAAGATTAAAAAACTTAAATTAGTCCAATTTTAATATGAATGGCCTTATTTGAGAGCAATAAAAGTTAATAGATCTATTTATACTTTCACGCATTCATGTCACGTGAAGTCATGTAAAGTGCAGATGTTACTTTTGATAGATACTATCAAGAGCTATTAAATAACACTAATAATAAACAAATACATCACAGAATTTGTATTAAAATATGAGTGAAGAATAACCCTAAGAAGAGAACAATCCCTGGATAGCTCAGTGGTGCGCTAAGCCAGAGGTCCTGGGCTCGATTCCCATGGCAAAGTGTCATTTTTCAATTTATTCAAAAATGACTCAGTTATGACTGATCTCCGTGGTTATAATCATTTCTACTTAATTGTGTAATGTTGCTTTCTTCCAACCAAAATAAGGCAATAACAAGGAGATCAGGGTTAGAATACCGGTCGGGTGTACTGAGGGTGGTTTATTCAAAATGGTTTTCCCCGCAAATGTAGGTAAACTACTTCCTTCATTATCCCTAATCCATTGAGGACTGTATGCACTGTAATGTTTAGATTGCAACAATAGCCATGCCAGTCATATTGTCATGCAAGTAAAGGTTTACACAAATTTTCAAATATCGTTTAAGGATTTACTTGTGGGACAGTTTAGTTTACTACATGTAAACACAACTGTTATAAACAATACACTTTACCTGTTCTCTGCAAACTGACTGAAACACCAATAGTGGTTTACACTGCAAGTACAATTAACACACATGTTCAGCTGGCACATCAGTTAATTGCTGGAGCAAAATTATTAGAGCACTTGAATATTTGTGCAAGTATAAGATATGTCGCTTAAATTCTTTATTTGCATGCAAGTAGAGGTTTACACTGTCATGTTGGCACACCAGTAATAACTGGCACCAGTAAAACATGACCGTGTAAACCCTACTTTAGTGTAAATAGTACTTGTGTGTATAATCTGAACAGGTAGTAAGATGTGGTGCTAAAAATTTATGCTAAAATAAAGTGTTATCAATATTGACTGTAAAAAAATATGTTGGTACTTTCTAAGAGGTCCTTCTAAGAAAAGTGGACTATAAATTCGTTCACCTGTTTTGAGATTGGCACGTTATACCATGGGGCCACCAAAGCGGGTCTATGAGAAATTAACTTTATTCTTATTTTAGTAAACTTGAGTAAAAGAATTAAAATATTAGCATCATAACTAAGCTTTTAAGTTTAGGACAAATCATGCTACAATACCTGACTGATAATTTGAAATAAAACATGGCAATTGAGATATAATGGTAAGGCCTGCTTACCAGAAAACTGTAGGCCTCAATGTTCACAATTAATGTTCTGTGACTAGCGCTGTTGCATCTTCGCAACATGTTATTTTATTATTTTTATTAAAGATACCACTCAATTAGTTTGTGCTGTGTAGATTATGTCCTCAAACATTAAACAATATATATATATATATATATTCTTAGATATGGAAGTTTTAACTGGCACCATGCAAGAATGTTGTGAATACACATAATGGTGCCAGTCGTGACGTCAACGTCTGGCTCATTGCTGCCATATGTTTAAAATAATATAGTGTCTTATAATATTTTGTTACTTTTTTTTTTTTAATAATATGCTGTTTTGGTAACATTTTAACATGATAAATGATAAAAAAAAACACTTAAGATCAAGTGTTCTCCTAACTTTTATGCGCAAACCCCTCATTATCATTTTCCATGAATCATACAATAATTTAGCCTATAGGCCTTCTCATAGTGAAATATTAAAAAGTTTAACATTATTGTAATTTACTCTTTTATTTAAATAAAATTTACAAAAATACTACTATTCAAATATGGATTTAATAATATTGCTTCAATAATAATTTTATGTATTAAAGTACATGCTTTTGATTATTATTTAGAACATTATAGGATGTTGCAAAAATGCAACGGCGCTAGTCATGTTATTTTTTAGTGCTAGTCCCCTCAGGATTAAAGCACAATAAATCATATAATTATGAACGTTGAGTCTTACAATTTTCGGATAGGTGTTTAGGCCTTGCCCTTCTATCTTCTTTTCAATGTTTAATATAAAATAGTCATTTCGCGCCATTTTTCCTTTTCCATAAGACTGCTAATTTAACATTTAGTGAATATAAACAAACCCAATTTAATGGTAAGATTTTGGTACTCACCGTGAACATAAGCAATTTAAATAATTAGTTAATAGATGTTTTTCCAACTTAGATAAGGTGTAAACCTTAAGTTTCCTCATCTCGGCCCAAACTACTTAAGATACTGTACCTCTTTCTCAGACTCCTTAAGCTCCGCCTCTTTCTCCTTGACCCTCACGACAAACATCTGCCTCATCTCATCCTCTCTCTGCTGTAGTTCCTGTAAGTGGTTACTTATCTTTGTCTCGTAAGTCTGCTGGAAGCTTACTGGCTTGTTATCAGAGTCAACATCACTAAAACCCATCTGAAAATAACAATTTGATCATCAAAATCACAAATTATTAGGAAAATGTTTCCAGTGTTTTAAATCTTTTTTAAATAAAAAGTTGACTCTCATCCCACTAGCCATATTTTCTTTAAAAAATTTCCAAATGATCCAGATTAAAAAAAAAATATTTTTTAAGATACAAAATTATTAGCATCAGGAAGAAGAGTGGTGGAAAGATAAAGGAAAATGGAGGCATTTTAATAAATTAGCCCAAACACAGGCTGGAAAGAGTTTATGAATTATCAGTATACAACTTATAAACTAACTTCAGGATATTCTGATTTTTAATTCTAAAAAAGATAAAAATAGGTTGTTTAATTTACATTATAGCTAAGAGGAATCTCGAGTTTGATTATTGATATGGCCAGAAAATTTATTATTAGTGAAACGTGGGTTTACCCTTACACAGTGATAAATTAACGATCTGGGGCTAGATGTTGTGTCTGTTCTAGATTTAAGTTAGTGTATTAAGTCGTGTGCTTCCCTTATTGATAATAAAGGAAAAATGGCACCAAATGCCTATCTTATAAACACTTGACTGATTTAACCAGAACATTTAATAATTATGTGTTTTTATTGTGAAATTTGAGGCCCATAGCTTTCTGGTGGTGTGTAAGCCTTGCCCTTCTAACTTCTTTTCAATGTTTAATTATAATATAACCCTTGTTATAATAATTAGTTTTGCATATATTGCCTGATCTTGGGCTACGAGAACATTTTATCAAATTCAAACATATTTATTTGCGGCTAACCTGATAACATTTTACAATATTATTTGTGTTATTTTAAAGGTATTGATAATATCGATCAAAAGTGACAGCGGCAAATAACATAACTTGATGTATGAATATATTAATACTGCTTTAGTATCTTTAAAAACTACCAAATCCTGGTCTTCCTACCAAAATCAGGGTACAGCTTTAACCGAGAGTGAGAAATGTAAAACCAGTGAGGACTCGCTTATCAGGCAGAGAATTCCGCTTACCTGTTCCAAACGTTTTTTCCTATAAAGTTCGTAGTGACGACCATGAGTCTTTTCTCGCATGTCCTCCATGTTGGTTCTAATCAACATTTCTCTCAGTTTCACAAAGTCACAGTGAGACTCATTCTCCACTAAAAGAAGAATAGTAATAATAAAAGAGTTAATAACTTTTTTTTAACTGAGTTGAAAGGTATAATAAAATATTCTGTTTATAGTTCTAATTATTTAGAGAAATATGATCCACCTTTTGGATTGCAGACCAATTTGCATAATGCAGCAAATATATCAGGCCGCAAACAGAATAAAAAGTAAGGATAATGGTTATAAAACAATTAACACTTATTTATTTATTTTAAATCTTAAAACTAGTATACACATGCAACATAGGCGTATTAATAATATACCAATAGTGAATTAATTACATTCTGAGTTTAGTTTTTTGCCAAAAATATTTGAAAAAACATGTTATTTATTTGAAAACCCATTGGTCTAGTGATCCAAGCTACAGATACAAAGTTCCTGGGTTCAATCTCCAGTTCTTCCAGAATTTTTATGTGAAGCTGTGGGTCTAGAACGAGGTCAAACTCACCCCCATAAGGACAAATGAGGAGCTACTTGAATAAATAAGTAGCGGCTGCAGTCCAAAAAACTTAATTAACGGCCAGAGGGTTTGTTGTGCTGACCACATGACAATTCCCACCCACAAATGTTAGCACTAGCATTGGTAACAGTGGCAGCCGCTTGGTCAATATAGCTCAGTTGCAGGCTCAAGCCATGAAGGTTTTTTTATATTGACGAGCCAGAAAAAGAGAAGCCAAACTGATTTTATGTTTAAGATATTTAGCAAAAAAATATTGCTATAAATCTTGAAGGGCTTAGATGAATGATTCTATATTGTACGAAGATTCAAACTTTCAACTTGGCTTCAAAACCAATATTAGTTTGGACTCGCTTAAAAAAAAAAGACTGACAATTCACCGATAAAAATAGTACTTAAAGCGTATAACCCGAACGGGTAGTAAGACGCGGTGCTAAATAATGATAATAATTAATATGGAAAAAATCTGAAGTAATTGAAGTGTAAATTGTGATTTAAAATATATACTGTAGATATTTACATCATTAAACCACTAACATAAAATATTCGAGCTTCAGTTCAGCTTCGAAAATATTTCATATAGGAGTTGAGTTTACTGTTAATTGAAAAGGTGAGCTTCGCATAAGCCTACTATGCAGATATTATCATCACATTATTAATTAAGGGGCTACTTGCAAATGAACAACTAATTCAACCATGATTGTGTTAATATGATCCAATGATGTATCTTCAAATTTGTAGAAAACTATATTTAATTAAAACCATACGATAGGGATTAAAAGTTCAGAAAAAACATTCACCTTGCACTGTTCCCCAAGGGTATTGCCTGGACCTCATCATTTTATTGCCAACTCTAACAAAGTCGGTGCTACCAACCACAGCAAATGGGACATGGGCATTCATGGATGTGTTGACTTCAGCGACTGTATCATCGTCAGTGGGGAACTGGTAGATGTGTACCCCATTGTTGGCTAGCTCCGATATGATTTTGGACTGGAAGGAACCAATAATATCAGGTATATTTATTTTCAAAACGTGCTTAAGTATAAACAATGAGACCCTCAAATCCTTAAGGTGGGATTGAAGGGGATGCGAGAAAAAAGCCAATGTTTTTGCAGTATTTATGGCAAAACTTTTTTTTTTGCTAAAATATATAAAATATTGTTCCAGTACAAACAAAGAATTTAATTTTCCTCACACGGTGACCTTAGCATTTATTGAATATCTGTCAAGGGTGTTTTAGAATTTAATGAGATCTTTTTCTCTTCATTTAAAAAGTTTGATAGATAATGCCACCATGCTCTTGACAGATATTCAACATGTGAAGAAAATTAAACTATGTTTGTACTGGAGCAATATTTTATTTATTTTGCAATAAAAACTGCAAAAATATGGCCCTTTTTCACGTTCCTTCCATTAAGTATAGTTGAGATTCAAGATTAAAATAATAATAATAAATAAATATATATATTTGGTTTCAGAGCTTTAATACCACTTAATGATGTTTCAGAATCTTTATAACTTATGTATAGGACAAATTTAACAACCATACCCCAGACAATTGATTTAACACTTAGGCTAGCTGAATGTATGAACGTTATAATTAATGGAACATTTAGTTAATATTTCTATTTTATATCATTTCATTATGTTTAGTAAATTTCTTCTTTTACTCATTTTTTGCAAGATTCAAATTCGAGATTCGTAGATAAAATAAATAATCTGATTCAAGATTTGGATTCGTAAAATAGTATTTATGACCAATATATAGTATAAACCTGGTCATAATAATCTACAAGTAGCTTGGCCAGTACAAAATGATCAACCTAAACATTTTGTCAAACAATAGCTATTTTTGAAAATCTCATACATGTAAAACAAATTAGATGTTTCCTTATATGTTTATGACCAATCTGTACACATATTTTCTTTATTATAAGAGCTATTCTTATTTCTGATCTGTCAGTGTGTCAATTAATTATCCAAAGAGAAAAGAACTATAAAAGTATAGACATGAGAAGATTAAGTATGGTAGTAATAATTGGTTGGTGCAGCAAAATCTTTTAAATGAGAGAGGTATTAAATGTACACACCTTAAATTTTTGCAGTTCTGTTTTTGATATGGTGTCTGCTTTTGCAATAATTGGTATGATATTGACTTTGGTATCCAGTTTCTTCATGCAAACTAAATCAATGGATTTCAATCTGTGAAGAGAAAATAAAGCCTTAAAGCAATGGAAAATGTATCAAGAAAATGAGTACTTATCCTCTGATTTGATAGAAATGACAGTTTAGAAAACTCAAACATATTTCATTGATGTCAACAATTATAACATTTTTTTTACTTTATTATTTGTGTTATTTTATAGGTATTGATGATATATATCAATAGTAACAACTTCAGATCACATGATTTTGATGTATGAATATATTTTAAAAAAAATTTCTTGCTATCAAAATAAGTCAATACATCATGACAAACTATTGACAATGAAAAAAACATGAGTCCAAAATTGGTTCACAGAAAGATTTGAAGATTTAGTGATAGCTTTTATTGTTCACACATGTAGGCTATTGAAGGGTTTTGGTAAAAATTAAATTTTAGAAAATACAAAAATAAATATGGTTAATAATGATAACACTTTAATATATCATTTGTGACACTACAGCTCTTTAGTTAAGTAAATTGAATATATTTGATAACTGTTCATAAATAAACCTTATCCCAAGTTAAATAATCTTTTCAATTATATATTATATAAACTTGTTTGTTTGGGTGTGAAATTTTCACAACAGTTTATAGTTTGGGCCGACGCAGAGTGGAAATATTTGGAGATATCAATTCATGCCCACACTTAGTAGTTTTTTGTATTACACACTGTGTCTTATTACCTGTCCAGGTTATACACTTAAGTACTAATTACACTAATGGATTGGGAAGGATGAATATAAAGGAAAAGAACCCACTTTTGCGTTTAGGGAGTGTGTAAAACCATTTAATAAAAACCACCCCTAGTTCACTCGAGCGAGATTCGAACCTCGATCTCCCCATCCTCGGCAGTCTAGCTCAACAGAAAACTAGCGCGTTAGCCAACTACACCGAGGCGGATCTTAGTATACTTATAAGTTCAGCCAAAGTAATTTTTTTAAATTTATTTTTGTCATATTTAACATTTTTGGTGCAAATATGAATACAAAAAAGGTAAAACTAAATCAAGACCGAATTTTAACAAAGCACTAATTTTCAACTACTATGATTATTAATTTATTTTAAAATTATTTTGTGTAAAAAAAACTAGATTGTTTTTCTTATTATGTTTACCACAATATCATATAACATAACTATTGTACTTATAAGTAAAATAGATGACACAGAGAAAAAGTCAATAGGTCCACACTTGGGAAATGAGATTAAACCAGCTTACCCGTGGCCTGTTGGACAGATGAAATAAAGGCAAACATGTGTTCTACTGTCATGATATGCGGACAGGGAGCGTTTGATCTTCAACTCTTCTTGAAGATAGGCCTCAAACTGGGCGTCAATGTAATCAACAACAGCCTTGAAGCTGTCCTCTTTGTTGATTTGATCGCCATAACCAACAGTGTCGCAAATTGTCAGCTATCAACAGTAAAATTATTTTTAGTTACTATCATTAAGAAAGGAGCCTCTTCCTAAATGTGTTTTTAGTCCAATTTTCATAGGGAGAACCTTATTTGAGAGCTAGGAAAGTTATTAGTTAATAAATTGTGCCAATATTTAGCATATTGAACAAATTTTGTCATGAAAGTGAATTAAAAATGTCCTTCCTTGGTTCTGTTACACCTTTCTGTCTTTTATAACAACGGTCCATCTCGCCTACAGATCAGACATGAAAAATGAGCTTTTACCTTCAGTCTGACATTGCTCTCCTGTAGTTCATATGTGTGCGCCTTTAATTTGACCGTAGGCAAATTGTGTGGGCTCGGGGTAGACTCAAAGCTTGTGTTGAACAGAGAATCCATCAAAGTGGACTTACCCAAACCCGTTTCACCTAAATAAAACACATGTTAACTGCTAACAAGAAAATATAATAAATGAATGGATTCAATGAACAATATTTCTATAGAAATTAATAAGTGAGAAAACTGCTTCAGTGGCTGCATGATCTAAGGTGTCACTCTCATAATAAACTAGACTTCAGATTATATAACTAGATCGAGGTTCAAATACTGGTCAGGTGTCCTGAGGGTGGTTTTGTCTAGTTGGTTTTCCACTATCGCTCCACAAATATGTAGATACACTTCCTCTAGATTTAACCTTCATCATCAGCACAATTAATACATAATATGCATATAACCTGAAAAGGTATTAGGACTTGGTGCTTAAACAATTGAGAAATTGCAAGATTTTGGTAGAAACAGGTCAAACACATTGTTTCTCAAATCTAAATCTTCATTTTATCTAATAATCTCAAATCAAAATTTGAGTGTTAGGAAAAACAATAAACACAAGAGATTAGCTTTCTTAAATTAATATGAGCTTTTGACTTCAATTCTATCTTTGTTTACATTTATATTTTGGTTGCAGTAAAAAACTAAAAATTAACCAATTGATACTTTTTTTGCTTTAATAGGAATGCATAATCAGCTAAATGGAAAATCATTGTATGGTCTACTCTAGGCTTTGGTTGTTAGGTTGTTCTCTAAAAGGGTGGCCACAGGAACTCACTTAACCAATTCTCGTACTTTTCCAGATTTTCCAGACACACCCCCTCTCCTCCCTCCCTTCTCAATTATGTTTTACCGGTTTATATCACTGTTAACTACTAAGAAGAGATGACTAGTCATTGGCCAACATGGCTAAACTAATATCATTTATCCGTGATCTGTACTAATTAGCACATTGAGAGAAGTGTCAGTATCATCTCATGTTTCCTAAATTACCGTTTACAAGAGTGAAGAGGAGTTAAGGCACAGGGGTGCAGAATATGTCTGAACGCGCAAACGAGGTTCAGGGGAAATTTGGGTTAGGGAAAAGTCCAACAATTTTGTTAACTTTTTAGTTCATTCTGGTTCTGATATGGTAGTTTCATTTGTATGAAAAACTAAGGTTGATGACATTCAACACCCACACTATCAATATGTGCCATAGTGAAGCAGTGTTGTGTAAGCACAAAGAGTTGCGGTGTCTAGGGGCTAAGATAATGTGTCATAGTTCTAAATAAGAAGTCAGAGGTTGAGATAAGGTGCAAAGGAAAAATCTAATAATTCAATCTGGCTAAAGGTGTGCTTGAGGGATGAGTCATCAGCCACCAACCCTATCGCGGGTGTTTGGTAGTTATGGCACGTGAGGGTAGGGAAGGGTGAGCAATTTTTTGTTTTAGTTTGAATTCAGTCACCCTTATATCATGGCCTAATTACATGGCAATGTGCGCACAGTTTATTTAAACTTGTGACATGTGTATTGTAATAATTGTGTAGCCATGAAATTGTTGGTTTTAGTGGACCTATTAAGGTTTGAACATTGTACAATAGATAAATGTTTATAAAAAATTAGATGGTTTAGTGAAACAAATGTTTATTATGTCAACTTTTAAGAGCAAACAAGGTGTCAACTGTGCTTATTGTGAATGGTGTAACAGACGTGATAAGCTCGGCTATCACTATCTAATAAACATCCAATATAAACCTAGAAGCAAGGATCAATGGAGTATTGCAAGTTTTGTAAAACGTAAATTATGTGATCAAGAAAAACGCATGGCCGTAAATAGCGATAGTATTTCCCCTAGTGTGGTTGATAGTGATATACCTTGCAGTAGTGGCGTGTCTACGAAAAAACTAAAAGTCTATGAAAATCGACCATCAAACAATGGCCTCTCGAAATTACACTCCATTGCCTCTTACTCTTAAGATATAAAATTAAATGTTGGTAGCGGTAAGCCTACTGGTATCAATGAAAAATTAATAACAATATTTAATGCACACAAGTAGATGGGAGAAAACTAAATTTTTTTATAAGGTAGGTACTATAAAAATAACTATGATTAAAAATATGTTTGAATTTTCCAAACTATGTGGTGGGTAATAAGCCCTTCAGCCTCTATAGAAAATTCAATGTTTTATTTTGAGTGCTATGGTTTTTGGGGATTTTTTTTTAATATTATGTTCTGGGGACTTATTGGATCTATGAAAATATTCTGCACCCCTGTTAAGGTGGATGCCTCAGTCAGCAATAAAGAATCAATTGCTGTCAGGATGCATGACTTTAAATAAAATTGTATCATATGCGTCTTTTTCTGGAACTAAGCCTAGTTCTATATTCTGTCCAAGCTTAGCTTTCACACTTCATCTAAAACTACAATTTTGTCATGTCAATAAGAAAGAGGTGACAGAAAACTATGAAACTTCTTATTCCAAGGTAAATAGGAAAGCTTGCTGCTAGTTCTAAAATATCTTAAAATCTTCTGTTGTATGCCTATCAAAAAATTACTCTATTTGTTAAAAGAAGGCTAAATATAGACCTTTTTTTCACTAAGCATAGTCTCATAGTTCACCAAATATTCTTAAAAAGAATTTGAAAAATAGCTAATGTCACATTTTCATAAATTTGTTTCTACTAATAAAACTTAAAATGTAGATTTGTTAAGGAAAAAGAGCCCTGTTGTAATCCAACTTTATTTTGGTGTGAAACATGGTTGTGAAAAATAATGCATCATAGAATTAAATATTGCATTAGAGCTGAAAGTCTTTGAAGCAATTTCTTGCTTACCAAGGCGGCCCCCTTAGGTAAATATAATATATAAGTTACTCTTGTTTCGATGTAACTTTCCCCGATTTATGGTCAAATCCCCTGACTTTTTCTCCAGGTTTTCCCTGTCTGTGTCCACGTTGTATAACTAATTCAAGTAAGATCACATGATATTTATAAGCTAGTAATAGACTTATATTTTATCGGATAATACTTAGCACAGCATCTTACTACCCATTCGGGTTATATTTGAATCATAAATGAATACACACTTACCAATACAGAGAATATTGAAAACAAATCCATTCTGAACAGATTTATTAACCAGCTGGTCTGGGAGACTATCAAAACCAACATGACCGGAAAGTTTCAAATTGCGGATGCTCGCTTCCACCTAGATGGATAAAAGCTTAGTTTATAATCTAATATAGTCAAAGTTATAAACTTGGTATTTAACTAGACCCAAGTCAAAATAAAATCATGCTGGTAGATTATAAGACAAAGTTGTTATTTGAATGAATAGGCTACCGTAATCCCATATAATAGCCTAAGATAGGGCTCAACTTTAAAACAATGAATATATTATTTATGGAATCATACCCCATTACAATTTATGAGATGTCACATGACGCTTCTCAATTGCTCCTTAGCCCTGAACTTTAAGAGTATGTTTCGCAGATATGACACCTTAGCAACACGAAATTACCCCTCGCACCAGTATCCAGTGATTTGTATGCATAAGCTTTTACAAAAGACCTACAGTGTTTATTATAGTAACAAATTTGATCGACCTCAGCGGACTTGGGCTAAAGTGCTTGCCTCAGGACTTGGTGTTTGTGGGTTCAAACCCAACCGAGATTGACGGATATTTATTTCTTGAGCGATAAAAATCTTTAACACAACTTACTTAAGAGAGGAAGTAAAGTTCTTGATCTGATGTTGATTGTAGCATAGAAAGGAACACTGGAAGGTGTGTGAAAATACCTTTCCCACCAAAACTGGTAGACCCTTTCCCTCTTGTTAATAGAACTTCCTGTATGCTGATAAAATCTGTCTGTTCAGTAAGTGCACTTTAAATACCCCAAATAAATTAAGCCTAAAAAAAGTTACAGCCATGTATTTTGTCATTTGGAGCCATATATGAAAAGTGTAATGCAGTGTGTGAATATATAAGTGAAAAGAATGTGCAGTGCTTCGAATTGCAGTGATCTGAGAGCCATGATAATGGTCTGGAATGTAACCTGTTGAGTGTGTTTCTACACCTGTAATCACTTTTAATCTATTTTATGTATCTAGTTTTGTGAATAAATGGTACAAATCAATTATACTTCATTTTAAGAAAGTAATTTATTAGAATTTGAAAAATAATATACAAGAATTCACTGTCAGTAAATTAGGCCCACCCTTTAAAAATAGTAGGCCCATATTGTTTAAACTTTTTAAGAAAATTCTTATTTCAACTACCCTTTTAATCTAATATATTTCTAGATTAGTAGATAGTAGCTAGGTATATAATTCATTTCAAATGTGAAAGCATAGAGTCAAGAATTAAGGCTTATGTGTTTCACCTTGTGTTTTAACAAAATTTGATCTAACCCATAATTTCAAACATCAAACATACCACAGAAATAATGGGGGTAGTACTAGCTGAGGGTGTTTTTTTTTTTGTCAAATTATGTTCTCTAGCACTAATACACATAATATAAGCCAATTTCTGATTCAAACAAAACAAATAATTTGAGAAAAATTATAAATTGTAAAAAATATAATATATATATTTTTTAGAAAACTCACCTAATTCAATTTTATTTCTTGTGTAGATGTCCACCCACCAAAACTTGTTGATGTGTTAGTGATTTCTTGTATTAATATTATTCATTAACGGTTTAGGCCTATTATAGTTTTATTTTTTAAGTAACAAACCTTAGGCTATTCTTGTAAATGAGTAATTATTGTTTTATTACCTTTATTCAGAAAAACTTTTAACATTTTCTAATGAAACAACCAAAAGTAGATTGTCCCACATCTCAACTGTGTAAAAAATATTTTAGAGCATGATAAAAAAAAGTGCACAATATTTAACATAGTAAAAAAACCAACCAAGCTCAACATAACTTTTCATGTGTGAATAAATAAAAATTTTGATTAGGGAGTTATTGTTTTTAGAAAATTTTTGTTAGAAGGAATTGAATGATCTGGACAATTTAAGGACTCCATAGGACTGTGCTTCAAAATAGCAATATAGGTGAGTTTTCTGAGAACTTTTTCAAATTTTTCCACAGCATTTGTTTTGCTATATTCAGAAATGTGCTTATGTTGTTGTGTGCATTTAATAAATGCTGGAATACATTAAATTTCTAATAATATGACCGAGAAAAAAAATTAGTGCATAATAATAAACAATCATCAAAATAATATTATATAGAGGTGTTTTATTCTTAACAATAACACTACCCTTCAAAATATTATTATGACCACACATTTAAAATATTATGTTAAATTATTATGAATTTATTTGGTCTACACATTTATTCAGGGATACAGTACCTACACCTATGATTGTGATCAACCAATATTACAAGTGTTATTTTAGACATTATATTCCTATAAGACCGTTTATTATTATAAACAAACATAATAGTTATCACACGATTTTTCGCCAATGACTAATTCGGTCGTGAATCATTAAAACACCCCTAATGTTTAGGCAAAATAAGAAACATGGCAATTGTAAAAAATATATTCGAAGAATTATACAACTGGGACTAGTACTATAATGAATCATAGGCTCAAATAAAAATTATATTAATTCGATTAATTCCTAAGAAGCTTCCTATAGCATCAAAGATATACTAATATACGACTATAGTGTTGTAATAAGCCTACCTTAACATATTATTCAAAAGAAAACAATTAAATCATTCTAACATAATAGGCTATGTATTTACCTCGGGATTCGGCCCCATTTTGTAAAGAACGGAGACAACTTTTGGTGTAGTGAATACAAACCCTATATACTTGACTAAATAAAAGATTTCCTCGAGCTCAACACGAGAAACTTACTCTTGTTCTTTCTACGTCTACTGCTGCCATGTCTTGTCGAGATTATTGAGTGCTCTATATCAGAATTTTTGACACGCCTAACATTCAAGTAAGCTTGTGGTCTCTCAATTACTCAGTGTTGCCAACGACCAATTAAGTATTGTCACTATATTAGTACCAGAAAGTAGCTAGATTGCTAAACGAAACATTAAAATTTGTCATATTTGTTTTCAAACCAACGGAACGATGCCATTGTGATTTGTGAATGGCATATAGATAATTTTGGTCTCATCTGTAGACCAAATCAATACATTATGCGTTTTTGGAGTACAGTAGTTCAAATATCAAACCTCTACAGCATTAAAATATATATAATAATGAACACGAACTTGAGAGAGAATTTTAAAAAAAGTCGTCAGTCGTCAGATTAGTCTCTAGGCGCAAAAATTAATACTAGTCGATAGTCGTTTCAGACCCTTAAAAGTAGCTATATTTAATGACAAAGTCGCTAAATTGGTGAAACAGCAAACGGTATATTGAGTGCTCAATGCGCATGCGCGAAGTTTGACAGACTTGGGCTATGGTCATTGTAGCATCATAATCGGCCGAAATGCAGTATTTTAATATGTTGTATATGTTATTTTTTTGACTTGTCGTCTACTTATTGTCTAAAATTATTGTTGAATATGTTATTGATACATTTTTAAACTTATCATGACATATTTACGCTTGTTGAAAGCATAGCTTAACCGTTGTTTTTTTCACATTAAACGTATATCAATTTCAACCTTTTAATATTTTATTAATTCATCAGTGTAATATATCCTTTCACTTTATATTGCTAATCTTAAGTTTTTATCTAAGTCTTAACCATAATTATATCTGTTCTTTACTCTATTATTATTTAGAATGTTTTCTAAAATGTTATTTTAAAGGGAAAATTCAAGAAAATACTCACTTTTTATCTTAAGATATCAAAGATTATAGTGAAAGTTTGTGCAAGATTAATGAGGCAGAAGAAAAGAGCCTGAATTATCATGTTGTCTTGAAGATTAACAATGAAACCATTACATTTCAATTTGATACTGGGCGCTTGAGCACAATAGTACCGTTCAGATTGTTTAGTGAAAAGTTCCCTAATTTAGTGCTAACTCCAACTTCCAAAATCTTTGTTTCGTATTTCAAGGAAAAATCTATACCGCCAGCTACCATTACTGTCAAGGTCAAATATAATGGACACATTTTTCCGAAACTTCAATTTTTTGTGATGGATTAGGGTGACCCACCAGTGCTTGGGAGGGCCTGGTTTAGTGAATTGGGATTTCGCATTATATACACCAACCGTAACAAGATGGTGCAGCTGGTGTTCTTCTCAAAAGACAACGAGCAGCATATGCTTCAAAGAATTTCTCGGCAATTTCCAGAGATTTTCACAGACCGTCTTGGTAAGTTTAACAACGAGAAATTGCCATTATCTTTGCAGCAGGATGCTAAGCCCAAATTTATGAAGGCTCCTCAAATTCCACTTTCTATTCAAGAGGGGGTCGCCACCAAAATTGACATAATTTTGAAAGAAGGGATTCTAGAGCTTGTGGACTACAGTCAATTGGTATCTCCTATAGTTCCCGTGATAAAAAATTGTGTGAGAATTTGAATCTGTGGCAACTATAAGTTGACGTTAAATCCATATATACAAGTGGATCAGCACCCTCATCCTAGGATTAAGGATCTGTTTCACAAAGTCCAAGGCACCAAGGTGTTTTCGAAGCTTGATTTGTCCCACTTTCATCAACATTTTGAGTTAGAGGAGACATCTCAATTGCTCACACAATAACCACGCCAAAAGGTTTGTTCAAATATATCCGCTTGCCCTTTGGGGTCTCATGTGCTTCCGCCAAGTCCCAAAAAATAACGAAACTTTACTTGATTGTCTAGAAGGTACCGCTGTGCTAGTTGATGACATTCTAATAGAGGCTGAAGACCTAGCATAACTCAAATTTTGACTCACCAAGGTTTTGGAGATACTCAGAGATTGTGGGTTGACCTTGTCCATAAATAAATGCGAGGTAGGTAAATCTTCAGTGGAATATTTCGGATTTGTGATTGACGAAGATGACTTGCATTCAACTGAGGACAAGTTTAGTGCAATTTTTTAGCTCACAAGCCGAATAACTTAATCGGAAGGAAGTGGACTTTGGTGAACGATAATAAGCCTTTGTTAGCTATTTTTGGTCCAAAGTATTGTATTCCAGAGTGTGCAGCAAACAGATTGCAGAGATGGACTCTGATATTATCAAATTACGGTTATGATGTTTAATGGGTAAATTCTTCCCATAACGTTACTGATTGGCTGTCAAGGGCACCACTGCCCGAGTGACCTAATGTTCAAGAAGATATAGATGAGAAAATTCAATATGTTCTGGACAGCAATAATAATTTGCCGCTTGACTATAAGCAGTTATTAATAGCCACAAAGAAAGATCCGGTCATTATGAAAACCATCAATTATTTGAAGTATGGGTGGCCACAAGCTGTTGAGGTTAATTTACAACCCTAATTCTGGTGCATGGATGAACTCCATATTAAAGAGACGTATTGTTTTGGGGGTATCGGATTGTGGTACTATTGAATGAAATTCAGTTCTACTAGTTCTTTAAAGATGTTTAAGTTAATTGCTAACTAATAGTGTGTTACGCATAATGGCAGAAGGTTCGAACTACACAGAACTAAAGTGGTGCACAAGCACTGCACACAGGCAGTGTATAGTCAAGTCAGAACAATAATTTAATATACAAGAGGCACGCAAATTATTCTCAATAATATAAGAGACGCCGTACTACAAGAACTTCATGCAACTCATCTAGGCATCGTCAAGGTTAAGGCTTTAGCACGCTCATACATTTCGTGGCCGAAACTAGATGAGGACATTGTTGAACTAGCGACATTATGTCCGGCCTGCAACGCAACAAGGATAACCCACCAAAGACTGGATTGATACCGTGGAAATGACCAACAAGACCATGGGAACGCCTGCACATTGATTACCTAGGACCTTTTTAAGGTAAGTAGTATCTGATCATCATAGACGCTCACTCTAGGTGGCCGGAAGTGTTTTCAACATTGTCCATGTTGGCAGCCACGACCATCCAGTTTTTGCCCGTTTCGGCCTACCGGTATACCTTGTCTCGGACAACTAACCATCCTTTGAAAGGGAGTAATTCCAGACATTCCTAAGGAGAAATTAAGTCCAATGGAAGCAAATGGTGCAGCAGAGAATACAGTAAAGGCCATAAAGCTCTGTCTCCAGACAGCCCTGGTAGAAGTTCCTCTATTCCAACTTTACGTGGCCTCACAAAATTTCCTACTCGATTATAAAGATGCTCCCCATGCAACCACCGGGATTTCACCACCGCTTATAGCCCAATTCCAAAATAATGTTGAACCCTTTCCTGAGGACACACCAAGTAACCTGGATCTGAACAAGAACCCTGAACCCCTGCAGCTGCGGACCTAACTAATGAAGAAACCCTGGTATGAGATCCCTTGGAAGAGAGCACAGCTTGGAAGTATACGGTTCAACTCCACCAGCTTCACGCTCTCAACGGAAAATTAAGACGGTGAAGAAATATATAGAAGAATTGTGGAATAAGAGTGGGGCAGATGTGAGATATTACAGTGGTGTAGTTGGTAACATTGTTTTAGCTATGAAATGGTATTATGATCGGTGAGAGGTGTGACTTGGGATGTGTTGTGTGTCAAGATAGGAAGTGTGAATGTTAGAGTGCAAACGGTAAAATAGTGGTGAGTATTTAACTATTATAATAAGGTATTTGGTCTAATGACGTGTTCCATGACGGTTACGACAGTAATGAACACCAAGGCATTCACAATATACACGTAAGAGAACCGGAACAATATAACCCACTCAAAGTAGAGCATACTGCACATTAGTTGGTTAAAAAAGTACGAAGTATTAAACGTTATTGTTGGCTTATGACCGTTAGGTAAAAGTAAAAACTGCCCAAATCATAATAAAATGTATTTATATTATGATTTTAATAATCTTAACATTATACAACAGTTTTAAAAAATTATATCTACTTCCACGTATGTATAAGTTAAATTATGTGATCTGGAAGCTATAACTTTCGATTGATATTTCTGATAGCTATAATATACTATAGTTAACTCTAATGGTCGTTTGATCCAAAGCGTTACTTTCACAATATATAGCAATGGCAGTGATATTGGCGATCGAATCCCGGTTTGGTGATGTTGAAGATTGTTTTGTATGCAAATGTGCACACACTTCCTCAAAATTCAATCCCCCTACTCTCTAACAAATGGGCGTCATAGCCCAAAAGGGTAGTAAGACATAGTGACAAAAAAGAATGTTCATTGTTGGCCGCCAAAAAAAGTTTGTATTTTCGCAAAGTTTCTTATTACGAAGATACTACTGTAGTCATGCTCTATGCATAATAACAATCACTTGTTCAAGTTAAAATAAGTTTCTGTTCTAATGGAGGATATGTCGTCGATATTGACCTCTTATGGACATCTGAGGCTAACATTTTTGAGCTGTCGTCTGCACACAGTCGTGTAAGAGAAAAAGAAACTCTCAGGTATATCTTTTTCTACTACAGACATTCAAGGCAATATAGCATTTTGACATAGTTCCTTAATTTGTATGAACATAATATGAGATAAATCAATGTATATTATGATAGATAAAGGAAATAAATGTGTTAGTAAAAGGATTGTATAGCATAATAAAGTTCAAAACTCTTAATATGTGCATCCGCACTCTAGATAAGTCTAGAGACCCCGGATATGTAGAGAGGGAAAACATTCATAGATAAAGAACACCTAAAAACAAAATATAGATATGCATGGACACAAATCAGTTTTCATGAGACCAGTTAACAAAAAATATATAAAGAAATATCAAAGCACCATCCAGTTTGTCAAAAAAGGCCTAAAATGATGGATTAAAATCAGTGACTCTATTACAAGTATACAAGTAACACAACTCATGGAGTTTTCACGGCGCGAAGCGCCAATATCGGCTCACAACAGGCAAGACCCTATTTGTGCTATATACTAGTAGTCCCCTTCTAGTATAGAATTGCTCCCTTAGTCATAAAACAATCATGTATACAAGAAAATTCTACACTATACAACAGTAAGTTAATTAGTTGCAGTTCCAATATTTATGGTCTAGGCTCAAGCACAAAATGGCCTGGCAAGCAACTAATCGGTTTTAGCTGGGATCGTGGAAATTAAATCCATTAAAGGTTAGCAATCAACAAGGAGGGCGAGAAACGGCATCTCAGAGCTACAATATCTAATACATATAACAAACGCAAGACATACCAGATGGGCAGAACGACCCACAAGTTGATCACCACAACAAGATGAACAACAATATTCCAATCACATAATGAACGCGAGCCATGCCAGATGGGCAGAAAGACCTACAAGTTGAACACCGCAAAAAGGTGAACAGCAATAATCAAATTACATAATAAACGCGAACCATGCCAGATGGGCAGAAAGACCCACAAGTTGATCACCACAACAAGTTGAACAACAATAAGGCGTGAGGCGCCCAGATTTACCCAAGGAACGCCAACCAATACCTAACTAGGTATAACCATCAGACCTGGAACATCCTAAACAGCCTTTTTTATGCCTGAAGGCCCTTCAGACTACAACATGGCCGTGCAGGCCAAGGAGTGAGACACGACTTTTACTAAGCGGCTGGTATTAAGGACCGAGCAAATAACAGTGACGCGAGACATCAATGAAGGCTAGCACAGCATGCCATAATAGATTAAAGACTAACCTACATCCCATAAAATATACTCACGAGAGCTACGGATACTCTCAACGTACGTGGAAACTTCCTAAAACCTAGATAATGGCTAATGAAGCCGCCTACTCCTATCCATCTGAATGTATAACATTACGGTGAGCTACTTTAGCCAGTCAGGTCTGTCCGTCAGCAGCATCATCGCTATCAACTTAAAAACCATTCTAGGCCTAACTTACTAATGGTGATTGTTGTATATTTTCTAGTTCAATAAACATAAAGCCATTACAAAAAAGTACAATAATAGGTCTCATGAAGTTTATTTTATTAAAAGAAAACAAAACTACACTCTAAAAGCTTCACTTTTATTATCCTCGTCTGCAGTATTTCAATACCACCTGAAACAAAACTGCACGATAAAAGCAAACATCCATAGACACTTGGCATTTTAATATAATAGGGAAGGCCTGAATAAGATATTTAAGAGGAAATGCACCTGCATCATCATGGAAAGATTTTGCTATAGGCTCGTGTAGTAGTTGATAAACTACGGAATATTATATATATATATCGATCACAAGTAACAATTTAAAACTTCATACGTTGTTTAAATTATTGCTCAGCCTTAACATAACACTTTCAATCATTTGTTTTAAACATCTCTGACGCAAATACAAATAAAAATCCCACTTGAAAATTATTAAACGCTAAAATACACTAAAATAAACCCTTACCTAACTACTTTGGATAATATAAACACTTAAATAAACAATAAAATAAATAACAATCAAACATACGTAATGAACGCCATTAAATTCGGGAAGTTAACAGAGGGGTATACAGGCACGCTAACTTCGTGATATAGTTGCTGATCCTTGTCGACACGCCAACTGCTGACACCCGTCATAATCGCACATGTTGGTATCTCCACGGGATCGAGCCGGCGCGATGTCATCAACTAGTTCCCGTCCGGTCAGAATATCCCTGCAGAGCTACTTTAATAAAAAAAAAAGTAACAGCTCCAGTTTATAAAACTGAGTACAAAGGCTGGAGGGCTCGTTATGCTGACTAGATGACATTCTTTTTCCTCAAATGTTGGCACTATCCTCGCTTATGTTCTTAGCTTGATGGCGATCTCACACCATGGAGTTTTCTTTAAATTGCATGTACTCAACATGGTAATTTAATTGAATACATTTTATATAGATTCAAATTATTTAACGGAAAAATTTTAATCCTTAAGAAAAAACAAGTTTTGAAACATTTTTAGAACTGACCCTTTATCCAAAGCTTGCCCAGCTACCAAAACCACCGACCATCACTATTACATATTCTACCCTCAACATAAAAAAAATAATATAATTTTTAATTTATAGCACCTGAAGATAATTTAATTAACAAGCAATGTGGATAATTTGTATTTTTCAAGGGAAGTAATCATACTCCTAGGACCTGAGAGTGACGAAAGCTATCTAAGTGATGAAAAAACTCCATCTCTGAGTGCTAAAAATTATTGGCGAATATTGTAATATTAATTTCATACTAATATGTACCACAGCAGTTAACCTATAACTCTAAGGTGTCATCGCACAGGTGAGCTATATCGACCGAGTGGCAACAAGAAAATATTTAATTTTAATCATTATTATTATTATTATTATTATCATTATTAGAACCGCGTCTTACTACCCGTTCGGGTTATACGCACTTACGCTAATGTGTATTGGTATGGTGATTGTGAGATGAAAATGGAGGACCTACAGTTTAACGTGGAATCCCAACCACGGTGGAGGCCTGGCATTCCCCACATTCACAATATGTCTTGTCAGAGGTGAAGGAAGGGTTTGGTAATCAGATAAATCTGTGCCGGGACCGAGGATTGAACCCCGGCCGCCAGCATAGAAGTCTGACATTTAATTTTAATCGATAAAATAAATATCTATATTGTTATTTTAGTTTATTATTACAAACACATGAGTGAGGGGAGTGTTAGAAATAGTTTAATTTATGCTTATCCTCTCTAGAGTCCACTACCATATTTAGAAAATTATACACATCCTACCAAGAGAAGAATAACATCCTTAGTCCATTTCTTTAACTTAGAAAATTGTATTTTCTGTGAATGGTAGTAGTACTATCGATCATAACACTTGGCGCTTGACCGGAAACGTAACAAAGATAAGGTAATTGAATGCAAAAGGATCGTTGGCATTCAACTTGGTTCATATCACTATTCCTTATTCTGTTTGGTCAATTTATTTACTCGCCTCACATAACCATATACCGACTTTCAATTGCTTTATATTTCCTTTTAATAGTGTTAAGTGTGTATTTCTGGTTATGTGCGTAGTGAAAAATATTTGGTTGAAGAGTTTATAAATCCAAATTATAATGCATTAACCATACACACATACATCTTACATAATACAATAACATATTATACTTAGTAATAGACATAACAACAACATTTTTTTTAATAAAGTGGATCCTTGATCATACCTTTTTATTAAAATATCATGATACATGGAACATGCCCAAAGTTAAAGTCGATTACTCTTATATCGATATAAATGTTTACCAATCAATGGGATGTCTGGCATGAAAGTGAGTAGTGCTTTATGATTGGCTAGACATGTTCACATCAACCAATAGTAGATTTGTTTACAAAGCAATGCCTGCAACAAAATGCATCAATATGGTGAATCAGCTGGCTGATCATTATTTGCAGCTGAAATTAAATATTTAGAAAACTAGCCATGATTGTTAAAGAATGGGCTCAATTGCCTCTGTCCTGCAGTGGCACTGTCAAAAGTGCACTTTAATTAACCCTACAGAACGTGTGAGGTGTATAAGATGTGGGACACAACGCGAGAATAAATTAGTTGAAAGTGAGACATTCTCCCCTGCTTCAACAAATGTGAACCAATTTGAAAATGTGAATACAAGTGCAATTATTGACAAATGTTATCATTCACCTGTCAAAAAGTATTTTAAAGATTCCGCGCACTCACGTCGTCATTCTTTCCGACGTCATCGTCGTGCTCTTTGGTACGTAATACATTAATACACGATTAAATTGCTCTGTCAAAATTGTCATTTTATCTTGAATTTTAGTAGATACCTACTCGTATTATGCAGTTAATTTATTGTTTAATTTTTCGCCCAATAAAACTCAATATTACTATGTTGAAACATTTATTTGAGGATTAGATTTATATTCTTTATCGATTAGAATTGAACTCAAAGCTATAATCTCATTTATTTATTGATTTTTCATCTTAAGTAAATATTTATTTTTATTGATTTTTGTTTTTAAGTAAATATTTTTATAAACCCTTTTTTTATTGCATGCGGAGTTTACGAGACATTTTAAATAATCTAAAAAGTGAAAAACTTTCTAGTCTAAATGTTTAGGCTACTATTCTATGTAAAACAAATATTATGCTGGAATTTTTTATATGCAAATGTAGCTTACAATTCTATAGAACAATATTCAATAAAAAGATATAATAATATATACTATATAATTTTTTCCAATCTGATAGGGTTGGAAATTGGGGATTTGTGGGAAATAGAAAAGGGTGTTTTAGTATTCACATTTCCATTTTCATAATAGGCTTATATTATATAATATCTAATTGAAATTATTAGTTGTCTATAAAAATAATCTCCAAAATTAAAATAGCCTATAAAACTGGTGACATTTACTTTTATTTTGTATCAATTTTATTATATTTAGGCCTATAATCACATAACTTATTGTATTTAAAAAATAAATAGCCTTACTCCAAACCCTAATATCTTATATATCAACATCACCTTTATGTTTTGGTAATGTAGCTAGTTTTTCCAAAAGAGGCATTCAAATTTTAAGCAATGATTAGAACTTGAAGATTAGTAAACTTTATTAAAAATGCATAAATATATATATATATAAAAAAATAATTCTGTAACAGTATATTAAATTCTGCTTAGATCCCCTATGTACCTGTTTTTGTTTTATACAGTAAAATAAGGTTTTATTATTTTGATTGATATCCAACAATCATGTTTGATTAAAGCCATGTTAAGAATTCAATTAAACCATTACAAATACAATTATTAAATTGTGCTTGTTAAGATAACCTACCTTAATTTAATTTACTTTTGGGATTTATAACAATTTGATCATACTTTTTATGCATTGCTTAAAATTCAAAATATACATGTATTTCTTAAAAAAATAAATTTATCTAATGGCTAATAATTGTTGGGCAGAACCTTTCAGTAAGAAATTAAATTAAGGGTGGGAAACTATTAAATTGAATTAATAATTTATGTAATATATTTCTCTTTCCATTAACCTTATAGGCCTATACAAAAACAAGAATATAATTAGGCTAACATTCACACTTAATGATTCTATTAAAAGTCATACAAACTATTTTAAATTTCTTGTTAATATATAATATACAATGTTGTAGTTAAAGTATAGGTCTACAGCTTTGGTAGAACTGGGCCTTAATGCATTTTCTACTAATGAGTAATCTTAAAATAATTATTGCTCTCTCCAGATTTCTAGGGATAAGTGACCAACTGTCTTCAAGCAATTTACCTTAAGGATTCCAATCTTAGTAAGAAAATTCGTAATATAGGTAGGACCTACACACGTAGTGGGTGAAGGATCATTTTAAAACTTAAAAATATTTCAAAAATAGACAAAATACAAAATTAAGCCCTACTTTTACTTGAGAAATTTCAAGTTATTTTATCACAGTTATGGACAAATTTGTGACATAACCAAAGGCTCCATCATCACAACATTTTGTAGTAATTTCAGATCTTGCAACATTTTTTTAATATCTAGATTATTGTAATTTGTTTTCCAAACCACTAGATAGGGCCTAAATATACATATGGCTTAATAAAATCAACACCTTGTCATTTTTGCAGCACAGCGGATGGAGCAGATTGGAATCAGGAGGTTGCAGTTCGGGAGAATGAGAAACCTTTCTCAACGTGGAGTCATCTCACACAATGCCACCCAGCGTTGCTACGTTCTGTCAGTGTGCCTAACCTGGCACACCGTTGGGTGTGCGCACAATGCCGCTTTGTGAATGTCAGTGTGACAGCGTGTTGTGCCACGTGTGGAATAGTTAGTGTCGAAGTGGCGCATCAGCTTGGTTTTGAGGGGTGGAGGGTGGAGCATATGCACGGCACTCCCACCACCCCGACCCTTGCCGTAGTAGACGTTACTAGTGGTCCAATTCTTGCCTCCACAATGGCACAAAACACGAGTATGTGTGATGTACTTAAAAATGGTGAATGTATTGAGACTTCTCAAAACAGATCGCCAAAGCGACAAAACCCTTCTGTGTATGAACGAGTCAAATCCAAAGTTAGTAGATCTCTCTCGAGTGGGTCTGCTATGCAAAAACTCTGGTTGGATTCTAGTCAAAATTTTGGTGCATCTAAATCGTATGATAGTGGCTGTATATTGAGAAGACCAACTAGTTTAATTGTGGACAATGTTAGTAATGACCAAATGCCTTCTGTTAATTCTGCTAGCTCTGATTTCGAAGCCAATGAGCATTTAAATAGGCTTTACTCTGTTCATAAAACATCTTCAGAAATACCCGTTTGGACATGTCAAAGATGCACTTTAGAAAATTGTAGTACAAAGAATCGTTGTGAAATTTGTGAAACGCCAAGGAAAAATCTCTCGTTGGGTTCTGTGATAAACACGTGTGCAATCCCCAATACTCTGCCCCGTAGTGGTTTAGTGATTACAGTCCCAGATTGGAAAGAGGACACACCAAACACTCAACAAGTTGTTTCTTTACAAAACAACAATAACATTAACAAAGATGACTGCAATGATGACAGACTACTGTATCGGAGATCTTTCTCTGATATGAATACTCCTACTGATTTGGATCATAGCAGGTCTAATCTAAATCATAGAAGTGTGATTGAAAATGATACTCAAGGCAGTATTCACCCGCAAACACCTGTTAACTTGAATCTCAACATTTCTCAGTCGGTTAGTACCCCAAACACAAGATATTCTTATATAGGTATATCTGAGCCTACAATTCATGACCCAATTGATGATACTGGTGGGCTCGCACAGAAACCTTCATCTGTTAGAAATAGGTTTGAAGCATCCCCAGAAATAAGGGAAACAGACGTGACCAAAACTTCAAATGGAAATATATGTGCATTCACTCCTTCTCTTATCACAAACCAGAGTCCTTCTAATTCTCTCACTTTCCTATCTAACTCTTCATCTTCTAGTTCTACAAAAGGATCAACTTTTGACCGTATGTGGACATGTACTAAATGTTCATATGCCTACAATCCTTTATGGTCAGACAGTTGTGATATTTGTAACTCTGTCCGCTCTCCACCTTCCCTAACTGAACCTAGTCTCATCACAGTAACCAAAGACAGTGTACGTTACACCCCCCCTAAGAGAGAGGGAGATGTCAATGAGAGTGTTGTTACAAACAACAATAACAATGATTGCATACCTATGGCAACATTGGCCACAATGGACCAGGACTTGGAGGATGATTTCCAGTTCCTACCCATCGAAGGTATACTAGAGCATGACTGGACGTGTAAGAAGTGCACATTAGTGAACTCTGGTGCATCTATGGCTTGTGTTGTATGTGGTGGCTCCAAGCTGCGCAGCATCACGATGGTACAAGACATGACACTACGCAAGGGGGAGTTTTGGAGCTGCATCTCGTGCACCTTGAAGAATCCTCTCACATCTACTGCTTGCATGGCTTGCAAGACTACCAAACAGTACTTGGAGGTGCCAGGAACCTCCAGGAGTCCCTCACCCAGACTTGGTCTGGGAGCTGTTCCTAAACAGAGACGTGCCAGGGCACTCACGCGCAGCCAGTCGCGAAACATCCGAGAAGCCCCTTCTGATGGTTCTAAAGTTTTGACTTGGCGGTGTGTCTTGTGCACTTATGAAAATGCGACAGCATCAGTGTCCTGTGAAATATGCCAAAGCTCGCGTTGCATGTCTTCGTCTGTTGTGTTGACCAACGGTACCCCTTCTCCTTGTGAAGCTGTACCTGCTGCTACTGTGACAAGACAGGAGAGCGAGCTGATGGAGAATCTGCGTCATCTGGAAGAACAAGAAGCATTGCAGAAATGGGAACACATTGTCAAATATTGTCGGGAGGTTAGTAAGCTTTTCTTGAACTAGTCGAGTAAAAGGATTACTGTGTGCAAATGGTTAATAATGTATGATACAGTTTGTATGAGCTAAGTATGCATTGTATAAACACATTTTTGGGATATAATTTCATGTATTACTCGTGGTTGTTTTATTCTAGCATATATACATTTTTTTACATTTGCCTTTAGTTTTGGTTAAACATATTATTTAGAAAAGAGTAACTTGCATCGTTGGGCATGTAGACTAAATATCAAGCTCACCTAGACGAGTTTGCCAGTGAGTGGGAGGCCCAGTTCAGAATCCCGACAGGGTCTCTTAAGGCATATTTCCTCAGAATTCTTCCTTCCAATTCCATAGGCTTACCTCATTAACATAGTTAAATGCAGACTCCCTGGATGGGTAGTAAGATGCAGTGGATAAAATAAAAGTGTAGTCCATGAGGGAATATCTTTGTACAGTGATTAACTAAACTCTGGAGCTATAAAATACGAGACTATGTCCAGAAGCGAACTAGTTAAACTTTTTTCATTGCACTTTATAAATTATTATAAGCATCCTTTAGAAGAAATGTCTTCGACACAATGTCATAGAAGGTGAGGTTGAGTGAAATAGGGGTTTAGGATGAAAGATGATTCAAATATTGGATGACTTGAAGGAAAGAATACATTTTGGGAGTCGAAGTAGGAGGCAGAGGATAGGGTGTGTTGGCGGTCTAAGTGCATCAACAAACGTATGGGACTTGTAATAAAATAGAACACCTAATAATAACATAAACAAGCTTAGGCTTATACTGAAACTTTTTTTTCCCACAGAACAACGAGCCTTTTGTCGATGACTCATTCCCCCCGGCACCCAAGTCTTTGTACTATTGCCCATCAGAGAACAAGGACAATCACGTGGTTCAGTGGCTGCGTCCTCATCAGATTGTCACCGAGGGAGACGCCAAGATGGAGTGGGCTGTCTTCAGGCGACCACTCCCTTCTGATATATCGCAAGGTCAGCACTTTGTTGTTTGTCTTGTGGTATTATTACAAAATATGGTCTGTCTTCATTATAGACCTGCTTGTGATAGTGCTAATTCGTAATTTCAATTCTGGCCCGAGTGTTATGAAACACTGATTGTATGATTCGAATCCCACCTGGAGAAAGTCAAGTGGAGGAACACAAAGTAATTAAGTACCACAGGCTGTCAAAGTAGGACAAGATTTTTAATCTAAGATGGAAGTATAAGGAATGCGAGTTAAGGACAGTCTTTTTTTTGCAGTTTTTATAGTAAAACATTTTGGCCAAAATAAAAAACAACTACAACCATTGAGTGTCTGAAGTTTGAGTAGTGCATCAACATATATGTTTTTAGAAATAATGTTTAGCAAAAACCTTTAGACTACACACCCTCTTGTTGGTAGCTTAGATTTAGGCAGACTAAGGCCAAAGGATATTAGTATCTTCCCCGCCACTCACACACATTACTAGAGCAATTATTTAGTACTTTGTTAATGTTGGTTGTACTTGTGTCCAAATAATTCACTGTCTAACATTCAGTAAAGATAAATGACGTTTTTCTGGATCTAGATTTGTCTTCCTATTCATTTTCAAAGTTTCATATATTTTGTCCTCTACTTTCAGGATCAGTTCAATACTAACTTTTTTTTTTCTGTAGGGGTTCTAGGAAACTGCTGGCTGTTGAGTGCCCTGGCTGTGCTGGCGGAACGTGAGGATCTGGTCAAGAAGGTGATGGTGATGCGTGAGTTCTGCCACCAGGGAGCCTACCAGGTGCGTCTGTGCAAGGACGGCAAATGGACCACAGTGCTTGTAGACGATTTGCTGCCTTGTGACAAGCGCAGACATCTTGTTTACTCTCAGGTAATGAGCCACTTGCCATTTTAATAGCTTGTAGTCTGGTTGTCTTGGAGAACACACTCTCATGTATGGAAATGTTTTGCTTTTTTTTTAAAGATAATATTAGTCAAATTTACTTTGATAAAGGTTTGTTTTAACAAAGGTAAAGGCATCAAATATATAAAAAATAATACATGTGTCTCATTCTGGCTTTCTTTAACATTTTGTATTTAGCTAGCATTAATGTTTTGTACCATTGTTCAATCCAAAATACATATACGAACATTTATCACTAAGGAAAGCTTCTTTTTGCGCTATGAGATACATTTTATTATATTTGGAGAAAGTACAGGAAGGTGAATAGAAACCCATTAAAATAACAAACCTAAGATGGCTTTAACAATGAAAAGAAAAACATGGTTCACACTTTATATTACTGCCATTGAACAAAGAGGTAATTGCTGCAATTTCTTGAAAAAAAATCTATTGTTACCACTAATTTCCCCATTCTAAGTTTCATTTTATCAGAACTCATAAGGAGGAAGTGTGAAACGCACAACACAACTTCTTAAAAGAGGAAACCAATAAAAAAAAGGAGAGAAAAAATTAGTAAGGAATAATAGGACACTTAGATAGGAATATGTAAAAGGAACAATCAACAGTAAGGACAAACACAGGAAAAGGAGATTGGATGGAAATTTATATTATATCTCTAAGTGGAAAACTTGCTGCCACTGGACAAAGAGGTAATGGCTGCCACTAAAGTTAAGAAAATCGATTGTTACTGCCCAATCCCCCGACCTAGCTTTCATTCTTTAGGAACTCACCAGGAGGGAGTGTGAAACGCGCAAAAAATTATATTGCATTGTTTTTCATTTTGTTTTGATGCTATGAATAAAATATTTATGTCACATAGGAAGTTTGTTTTTGAAACAAATCCAAACACCTGTTTTTTGTTTTGTTTGTTTCGTCAGGCTAAAAAGAAACAGCTTTGGGTGCCTTTGATAGAAAAAGCTGTTGCCAAAATCCACGGGTGCTATGAGGCGTTAGTTTCTGGCAGAGCCATCGAAGGTCTGGCCACATTAACAGGTTGGTTCTTTGCACTATTTCAGGAAGTTCATGATACAAGAACTGTAAAGGTAGGGCTTGAATTTTATGGGAGCTATGCCAATCTTAATAAAATATGTTATATTAATTTTAATAATTATGCATGTATATGTCAGTTTAGGTTTGTATCAAAATTTTTATATTCTTTGAATATATTTTCCAATAAACCATTATCACCTATTTATTGAAAATGATGACTGAAATCAATAAATTATATATAATGTTATAGTCATATAAAATACTTGTGAGTATATAATTTAAAAAAATATGCTACTAGTATAAGTTTATTTTCTACCTGGGTCACTCCTTTTTATGCTAGACCTTTCATTGTAATAAAAATATATTGCAATGTCAAATTGGTCAATTGTGCCTATGCAGATTTTTTCCTCTAGTCATGTCAATCATTTAATGATGTTTTTGTGAAAAATTATATAACTATTACCAAGTCTACAGAACTTGAATAGGCTTATGAATACTTTAAATAAATAGTTTTTATTTTGTTCATATCAAAAGTGTCCTTGACATCTTTAAGTGCTAATTTAAATCTAATCTGAATAAATGTGATATAGAATTAATAAAGAAATGTATTCACTTTACAAATAGAAAACCTAAAATTTCATTTCATATATATCAATGATTTTTTTTTGTTGCACCTATAATTTAAGTGAGAGGTGAGAACTAAAATTAAATTCTTATTAATTGTACCACACATCTTGTGCACTGGCACTAAACAATTAAAAAAATCTAAAATTTAATTTTGGTTCATTAACCCTCTAACATTGATTTTGCAAATTTTAGAATAAATATTGCTTGCCTAACATTAGTTTTAACACTTTGAGTCCCACTGCCATTCATAGGCCCAGCCGCAAGTAATTTTCCACACAGACTAACACATGACCTTATGACCGCGTGGCATAATTTGTTTCTGACCTTTCCTACAGCCCAGGGTATCATTCATGTGTGTGTGGTTATCGACTCTCGGAACATGCCTCCGCCCTTGGTCCGGACAACTTTATTTTTGTTTCCCATTGGGACTACCAAAAGTCTGTGGACAGTATGATAATGTCTTGCCAGACAGCAACAAGCCTACGGATAACACTTGATTTTTGGCCACAGTACATAAAAAATAAATTCTTTAGCTCTTTTTTTTTACATAAATGTGTTTTACGGATTGATTGAGGCCAAACAATTAATTTGGTTTGAGGAGCCAATATAATCATTCCAGCTGAGGCTCAACGTGTCAAGTTACAAAACTAAATAAATGTATTGTGGGGCTATGATAAAATAATCAGCTGTAGGATTGGTCACAGGGACATTGACTTTGATCAAGAAAATATAGGTTCATTCTTGATCGGCTGTATTGAAAATGGTTTTTTATCCTTCCTCCAGTCTATAGCTATTCTAGTTCTTATAGTTTTGCTCTTTATTGAATCTAATATGACCGTTATAAACATTACTATCCCCACTTCCAAGCAATATGTTGTCTAAAGTGGTCAAAAGTCACATGACTTGGTGCATGAAAATAGCTCTATAGTAGGGTTCTTGTAGAAAGTAGCTACTCTAAAATACAAACACAGTCTTTTAACTTTAGTATTATAATTAATTATTTCTTAAATGAGGTGGCCCAATGGCTAAATAATTTTATAATAAAGGAAATTGATAAAACTAAAGAAAAAGGAAAAATAAACTACAAAGAGTAAATTTGATGAAGAAAGCTCACCTAGGGAAAAAGGAAAAATGTGGAAAGAATCTAATGCACAACGGTGACATCTTCTTCCTTTCTTCTTTCTTCTAAATTGAATATATTGAATAAATATTATTCTATTTGTGTTAAAATGTGTGTGTGACTACTTCTAATACAGATGATAGAAGAAAAGAAAAAGATGTCACATTTGTGCATTGTATGCTTCCCACATTTCTCCTCTTTCCCTAGATGGGCATTCTTCATAAAATTTACTCACAATGGTTTATTTTTACATTTTCTTTAGTTTTATCAATTTCCTATATTATAAAATTAATTATTTCATAGTTATTGAGGCTTTATATAAAAAAATATAGTTTCAAATCACAGAAGCATGAATCTTTGAAAATCATTTTAGTAACTTGTTTAACTGTCGTTAAAGTCCCTTATTCACCAAATCAAACTCTTGGTAATGTTTAGAACTGCCATATATGTTTCAACAAGTCACAAGTGAAATAAAACTTCTTACATCATATTGTCCATGTATTTGTACACAATAGCCACCTTGTCATAGATAGACCTTAGTGGATGTACAATCCTTTAACCCTGGAAGATAGAGAGCTTACCTTGATGGGTTACACTATGGTGTGGCTTATAAGATAAGGGCACATGCCCAGTTTTATAATCAGACCAAGTACGCCGCAAATGCGGTGCTGTACTAAACGCATGATCACCTTCCTAGACCAAAATGGAATGGACCAGTTTCACCTGCAAAACTGGCTCTTTCCATTTGAGTTTAGGTAGGTGTCATCTTGTATTTAGTGTAGCACCACACTTGAGGTGTACTTAATCTGATTATGAAACTGGCCAATAGCATAATTGCTCATTGTAAGACTGCTACCTTTCAAGGTAAACGAAGTGTACATGTTCTATCTATCTAGGGCTTTTGCTATAATAAAGCTAAACAACAAAAGTTCTATTTAGGTTGACATGAACTTAAAATGCAATGGGGCATCAATGGAAAGACTCATTGGTTGTATTTGATTTAATGTGTGTGTGTTTGTAGGTAGGGATTTTGTAGGTTTTGCTTATGGAAGAGCTTTGTGGATTGTTTTTCAGATGGATCTTTGTTTTCCATAGGTGAAAACTTAGGATTTTATCAACCATTAATCTACAGTGTGTGTGGTGCTTTATGTGTCTGGGGTAGCCTTGCTTTGATTTCACTAATATTTCTTTCTTTTGAGGTATGACTTTCACCTATTAATTAATTTTGCAGTACCTTGTATTAATTAGCTCTATTTACTAATATTTTACTTTTGTTATCATCTTAGAAAATATATAAAAGAGATAAAAAGAGGTTAACCAAGTTTTCCCTCAAAACAAGATAAAATGTATGAATTGGTATGGTAGAGCAATAATTGACGTAACATTATTATTGGTCGACTTGGTTTTTATGATATCACTTTTTGGTTTGTTGGTGCATTTGCTTTGACAAACAAATATAGTGTATTCTGTTAACATATATCAAATTTTGTAATATATATTTGGACGAAAGTACAGGAAAGGTAGATAGAAAACATATAAAAGGGAATGAACACAAAATGACTGTTACAATGTAGAGAAGAATACAGTTCACTCTTTACATTGCCGCCATTGGACAAAGAGGTATTGGCCGCC
This sequence comes from Timema douglasi, assembly GCA_901482245.1. Taxonomy (NCBI): domain Eukaryota; kingdom Metazoa; phylum Arthropoda; class Insecta; order Phasmatodea; family Timematidae; genus Timema; species Timema douglasi. The sequence continues at coordinate 22,436 of CABEEJ010001784.1, read as the reverse complement.
TCTTTAAGAAAATCAATTGTCACCGCCTAATCTCCCAACCTAGGTTTCATTCTATCGCAACTCATCATGATGGAGTGTGAAACCTGCAACACAACTTCCTAAAAGAGGAAACCGAAAAAGGATATTGGTAAAGGATGGCAGGACACTTAGATAGGAACATGTAAAAGGAATAACATTAATGACAAACACGAGAAAAGGACATTGGATGCAAATATTTAATATATCTCTTTAAGGAACTGAAGAGGTTTTCCTTAAAGAGAAACATCAACTTTTCAAAGTCTTTCAGTTGACAAAAGATAACTTTATGTTTGTATAGAAGTTTATTACTACTAGTGATTGTTAATATGTTGAGGCTTTTTTTTAATATTCATTTTTTACTAATTAGAATAATTTTCAATTCACATTTATATTTTTTACCATAGTTTATTTTAGGAATTCTTGGTTGAATTCAGATCAGCAAAAGTATAGAGAAAAATAAGTAAAATCTAAATTAACTAAAGAAAATTTATTGATATTTTGATGTATGTTAAATGTTAGTTCCCTTAATTGATGTGTGCTAATGGTTGTGTGCACCAAAACTCACACATTTTGAACAAACACTATAACTGTTCAAGGGAAAAGATATAATTAGATTTGAAATATTAGAACATGGGTGTTAGGTTGTGCTGCAACCAAAGATCTAATGCATAAGGTTTTGTGTACTGGGATACCACCTATCGGAGGGTCTCTAAGTAGTTGAGCTATCAGCTAGGAAATGAGTGGTTTGGAGTACTCTAAATTGATGAGTCCCAAGTGCCCATAGCCCAAACACTGTCAGGTGCCTGGAAAAAAATATTCTTGTTTTAGTTGCTAAGGCATCTGCCTACAGATCTAAAAGTTCTAAGTTTAGTTATTGGTTAACCTAAAAGGATATTACTTGTATCCCGTCCTATTGTTCTTGGACTGGTGAGTCATCGAGCTAGGTCTGGCTGTTGTGCTTAACTTTAAATTAATTTAGATTATGTAGCTAATACTGACACATAAATGAACCGATTAAAATATAAGGCCTATAAAAATAACAAAGAAAACTCAATCTAAATAAATATGGCAACGTCCCAATCATTTTGCGAGCTTGCGAGTTGTATTTTCGAGGGTTGGTAGGCCCTACTCCCACTGAAGGAAAGTTGTGTGGTGTAGGCGCACCTTGTGAGAGTGTTCCCCTGCAGCCCTCTTCGCTCCCCTCGGAAGATGAGCTGGACCGGGACTTGATTTGGGCCTCAGCTGTTGAGTTCTCGGCAAGCCCGCTTCTTGATGGGAGCGTCATGCGGGGGAGGGAACATGAAGGTTGACGATGACGAGTACCAGCGCAAGGGGCTGCGTCCCAGGTCAGTACAGCATCTGGTTCTGGAACCTACCCCTTCAACCTTAATTTAAATATAAAACCAAGATTTATAAAAAGGGTTCGCATGGATGGTCACAAGTCGGCTGTTGTACTGAGGGCCTACAAAAATATTGCTGAAATAAAACATTGAAACTTTAATATCATGTGCAATGATCTCTATCAATTACTGGCCAAACATATTTTAAATAACACCGATAAAGAATACACTTATACGACTAGTTGTACTTGAAAAATGAAACTCGGGAGCTCAAAATGAACTATAGGTTATGGGTGTATCTGCATTAAGTAACATTCGTAAATATTAAAAGTTACAACTTGGCGTGGGAATTGAACCAGAAACCTGGCTACTAACAATTGTCATTGTACTAATGGCAGCATAAAGCCACTCCAGAGTCGCTGGTGGCTGTGGTATCAATGAAAGCTCATAGTGGCTGATGATTTACACATGTCCTTCCCAGACTCTGCCTTGAACTATGAATGAAGAGTGACCCTGAACACAGGACAATTCCTGAATACCTCATTGGTGGAGTATGTGATATGCCAAGGGTTCAGGGTTTTATAACTGGATCAAAGTGTCATTTCTCAAATTTATGAATTGTTTAAATATTACTTAAATATTATGAGTAAATTTCAATTTGCAGTTGACAGCTCACAAGAAATTATGAACTTATATTAAAGAAAATGTGAATTCAATAAATCTATACTGGCAAGAAAAATTAGTGGAATTTAACCTCACAGCATGTACAAATCCAAATTAATAGGGAACAAGTACTTTAATGAAAGTAGGGGGCCTAAACTAAAATATATTATTCTTTCTTTTTTTCTTAAAACTATCTAGAATCTAGACCCTGTTATTAAACATGAATAATATTTCTTTATTTTTGTTTATTGTTTGTATTTATAGGCTAAAATTTAATTTAAAGAAATACTTTAATTTATGTATATTAAATTTTTTGTTGTTATAATAATGGATATTATTTAATAAAATTGGGCAAAAATAAAACCATTGTATATTATTTTAAAATACAAAAATATCCTGATTATCCTTAAATTTCTAATGAGCCACATAATACAATGATTACTTCAGTGAGTTTTAACCTGCTTGTAAAACTCTTTTAAGTATAATTTCAGTTTTGGTGAGTTTTTTATACATAAATAGGTTTCTGGAAAAGGTAACAAAACTCTGCTAAATTTTTCTACCACTACTCACACTTAAAATAGGCCAAAAAATTAAAATTATTGGATGTTTTTTTTTTATCATATTAGTGTCGAAAGCATTGATTAAAATAAAGTAGCAGCAATGACCACATTTTTTGATTTTCTTAATAAATAATAATAAATAAAATATACCAGTTATGTATGCAAAGAATGAAATGACAAAAATATAAATAAAATATTTTTACAGATTCTTAGGAAGTATAAGTAAATATACTTATCTTTAAGTGTCTTAGACTTAAGACTTGCTTGATAATCTTTCGGATTAGAATAACATAGTTGGGAATTGCTTACTGTAAATGTGCTCTTTACCTAATTGTTTTTATTTATAATTCTCATTGTTTCTCGCTTCTTCTGTTTGTGTGTATGCATGTGCGGGGTGTTGTCGACTCTTTATTTTTGCTTGTTCAGGGATGTTATATCTATTCACGTTGTTTAAAACTTAATGACTTTAGTTTGTCTCTAATAAATTATTAGTTGTACAATGTAAACAAAGGAAAAATGCCGCTAAAACATTGAAATGAGGATAGATAGACGGACAAGGCCTACACACTTAACAGAAAACTGTAGCAGCAGCTTAACACTCAGGCCCGCAGTACTAAGGAAGCCCGCAAAAGGGAACTTTAAATTACTATAAATTATGTGTAAATAATTGTAATCAAATAACTTATGTCCTGATTATTGCATTTTAGATAGTTGAATATTTTATCATAAAGTGTTTAAATTATGAACAAGCTATAGCCTTTTTCATTTGGTTTTAAATTGTCCATAATTTGTTTTACCTTTATGCGATCAAGCAGAATGACTGATTGATGATGTTCCCAACACAAAACTGTGGCTAAAACACTCATTAAGAGATGTGATTAATAAATTAGTAATTATTTAGGACTTTTATTCGTTATAGCATTTATTAAGGTGTTAGATGACATGGAAAAGGGGGCACAAAAATGAATCTTGCGGCGGGGCCCAAGCTTAATCTGTTAGGTTACTGAATTGTAGGCCTCAAGGCTCACAATTAAAACACATAATTATGTAATTTTCAAGGAACGTCAGCCTCCTTCTTCAACAGTAGAGAGTAAAAAACGGACTGGACTATGGCAGCATAACTAGGGGTAGGCAACAACAGTATCTAAGTGACCATGACTTTCCTCTAGTTCTAGAGGAAGACAACACCAGTATCTAAGTGACCATGACTTACCTCTAGTTCTCGAGGTAGGCAGCAACATTATCTAAGTGACCATGACTTATCTCTAGCTCTAGAGGAAGACAACACCAGTATCTAAGTGACCATGACTTATCTCTAGTTCTAGAGGAAGACAACAGTATCTAAGTGACCATGACTTACCTCTAGCTCTAGAGGTAGGCAACAACAGTATCTAAGTGACCATGACTTACCTCTAGTTCTAGAGGAAGACAACACCAGTTTCTAAGTGACCCTGATTTACCTTTAGCCATCATGCCATCGTCCTACTTTACTCTCTTATCCTGAAGGTGAGGACTGTTGTTCCCTGAAAATGAATGACTTAATTAAAACATATACTTGTGAACTTTGAGACTTACAGTCTTCTGGTAAGTGTGTAGGCTTTGCCCTTTTATCCTCCTTTCAATTCTTAGTTGTATAATGTAATTTTATACATATTTCTACATCCATTACTGTTTCCAGATAATGGCATGGGTCAGTATTTTTATTAAAACTATATATTTTCCGCTACCAGCTTGTTAGGGCTGTCATAACTTCATATGCCTTATAATTGAACATAGACTAGGACAGGCACAACATCCAGTCCCTGGCCGTTAATTTATCAATGTGAAAGGGTAAACCCACATTTCACCAATGGTAATTTTTTTGGACATGCCGGGAATCAAACCTGGGACCTTAAGTTCAGTAGAAACACGCTACCTACTAAACTAAGATGTTGGATAATAGTTTTTTACATGATTGCTAAAAGATGAATTTTTAAAAGTTAGACTTTGTTATGTTTACAAAACAAATTAACTTTCATATTTCTATAGTTTGTACACTTTTATTATTGAATTAAATAAATCCAACTATGAACAAAAAGGCGTGAAGGAATCAATGGGGGAAGAGTTAGGTCACTAAGACTTGGATGGTTCGGCTTTGTGAAAAGAATGGAAAAAACAAAAACACCACGTGTACACATGAAAAGAGAGGTAGGGAGAAGTAGACTAGCTGGACGACCCAGAATAAGGTTGGTAGACCTGATAAAGGAAGATTTTGAGATGAAAGGAGAGAGCTGGATAAGAGTGATAGATGTAGAAATGTCCCAGGACAGATAGCGTTGGCAAGAGCTTGTCTGCAAATACACTACCTAGAAGGATGGGGGTGGTTTTCACTATGATGTTGATGATGATATACAATTAATACATGTCCAAGTGTCAACATAAATGCCAACTTTGTGTCACTGGTGGCTGTGTTTCTGATAGCTACTAACTAGCCAAAAATTTCACAAAACCTATAAAAGATTCTGTCTTAAACTATGAGTGAGGAATGCCCCTAAACATGGGATTACCACTGGATAGGTCAGTGGCAGAGCATTGGCTCTAAGCCACTTATCCGCCTTTTTTTTATTCATTAAAACAAAACACTATAAGTAATTTGGATCTTGAATTTAATAACAAAATGTTTATTTTAAAAATCGAGAGCACAAAACACACGCATGTAAGTAAAATGAATATTCCCACCACAGATATAGTGTCCGTTATGTTATAGGAAGACAACTATGTTTGTAATTTCCTAAATATATTTTTACATAGAATATTTTAAAACGTTAATTTTTTCATTTATCAAGTTTTGTTTAATCAATCACGAGTGATATGTGTCACATACAAAAGAGTGTAAATGGGACTTTTGCATCTTGGAATATATAAAATGAAACCATGTTAACAAAACATTTAATTATTGTATGTGTTTTAAAATAGCTGACACTCAACTGGAACATAATTTTACTGTAGCTTTAATTATTAGAAATAAATTAACTAATTATTTTATTTAAAAAAACTTTATTTATAAATCAATTTCAAGAAATACTTGCTACACTTTAAAACATTAGGGAAAAAAATGTATTTGCTTTCAAAAGTTTTTGGTGCTGCAAATCTAATTTTATTTTTGTAATGTTGCTACATCAATTTTACTCGAAACATTATATTACTTTGTATATTTTATTTGTATTTGTAATTTATACTTATTGGTTACAGTTCAGCTAATTTACATATTGCCAGCTTGCTCTTTGTGCATACAATTATTATAAAACAAAATAGTC